>JAOXOE010031631.1:0-11759 GCA_028565055.1 Phoeniculus purpureus
AGGAGGTTCCACATCAATCTGAGAAGGAACTTCTTCTCAGTGAGGGTGACAGAGCACTGGAAGGGGCTGCCCAGGGGAGTTGCAGAGTCTCCTGCTCTGGAGATATTTAAAACCTGCCTGGACATGTTCCTGTGTGACTTTGTCTAGGGGATCCTGCTGTGGTGGAGAGATTGGACTGGATGATCTTTCGAGGTCCCTTCCAGTCCCTACTGTTGTATGATTCTGTGATTACTAGGAGTTTTCTTTCGTAGTGAAAAGCATAGGGAGAAGCCAGAATACAACTTGCAGAGGTAGAATCCATCAAAGGATGTTCCAGCCCAGCTGACCCATTATAAGGAAATTTTTCAGATCCACTGGGAAATGAATCAGCCTCAGTAGTCTGAGCTACCAGGTCAAAGAGGGTCCCAGTTAATTTTCTATGTGATGATCAAAGTGTTTCCACCTTGTCCCACCAAACACCAGCACATTTCTTCCCAGGGACACACAGATGAGCCCTTCAAGCTTCGTCTAGGTCCAGCGCTCACCGAGTTAGAATCTCAGGGTGGAGAGGTATGCAGAGAGGGAGGTAAAGTCCCAGGCTACAGGGACCTCTTTGTAAGGAAGGCAGCATTTACCTACCTCTTACCTCTTAAGTAGCTGTTCTTTGTGCACTGCATTGCTAAACAATTCCCTATTTCTTAAGTCCATGGAATGTGGCAAGGACTAAGTACATACTTCCCATCACCACATCATTCCCTTCCTCCCCACCCCACATTGTTTCTGCTTCTTTATTTTGTGTTACAAGTAGCTTGAACGGGTTGGTATTCCCCCACTTATACAGCCAGCTGGAAGGTGTAAACATGCACATTACTTTCCAAGGTACTTTTCATAGATTTCCATTGCAAATACCTGCAGACACCAGAGGCCCAGAGCGCTAAAAGCACGGAAGAGGCCATGAGGAAATGTCTGTGCGCTGACTGTAAAGCTGGGGAAAAGCTTTAGGCACTCACCCAGAGCAATCTGTACAACAGATAGCAGCTATCTTTAAGAGTGGGAGGATGTCTCACCAAGCAAATCAGAAATAACTTGAGTTCCCTGTGCAGACAAGGGCTCAGATTTTGGGTGAGTTTTTCTGCCCCTACGGAAGAGTAGGGAGGAATACCCTGCACTGAGCCGAGTTTCAGAAACAGCTGATGACTGCACTGTCAGGGCCTGTAAAGGTCTCTCTAAGGGCAGAAGCACACGCATTTGAGCTGAAAATAGCAATTCCCAGATCCTTCCACCACTCACATAACCTACCAGAGTCTCGGGGGTAGCTGAGGCAGCAGCAGCGTGGGTCAACAGAACGTTCTCCTCCAGCTGCAGTCTGAAGCTTCCACAGGTCTGTGCATTCAGCTTCCCTAAGCTATCAGCTACAAAGCCAGCTCTGACACCAGCTATAATGTGGTCTCTGACTCTAGACACATTGAGGTAGCAGGACTACAAGAATTCAGTAAAAAACAAGCCTTTGGTTTCTGCCCTTCAACACACGCCAGTCCTGTCTGTCAGTTTACTGCCTCAACAAATAGGGTTTTACTTGCTGATCCCTACAATAGGGTCTCTATTTCTCCCTGCCTGGTCACTTGGACATTTATCTTCCTTTCCACGCTCACTGCGTGTCAGCTCACTGTAAATTAGGAGATTTTGCTCCATCTCATCTCCAGGTTTGTTAGGTACAACTTGAAAAACCTGAGCTTCTACCAACTACTACCGGTATCAGTCAAGGCAGATTTGTTCTGATTCTGTCCATGGGGGTAAAAGGAAGAGGAAGAGAGCTGATTGAAGACTAAAAAAACCCACAAAACTCGAGAGTATTCTGAGATGTGCTTTTTCATGTTTGCCCAGCTGTTTCTCCTAAAATCCACTTTCACAAGGAAAAAGATTAGAGAAAGGGGACCTGAAGAGCTGTAGACCATCACATTTTATTTTAACACCGCTGCTCTGTATTAATCAGTCCCACCACGTAAGACAGAAGCAAGAACAACACCCTTGCAGAGCTGTTCTTCATGACTCATAAGTACTTGTTGGTTTCTGGGGACATCTCAGTTAAAATGTTCCCAGCATGAAGAAAGTGGGGTTCTCTGACAGGCAGACAAAGAGGTTTTGCCTACACTGTGCTCTTTTTGAGGAGAAAGCCTGCCATGATTTCTAACATCAGTTTGTGTTATCAAGGATATATCACTGCTGCAGCTACAATTCCCAGCTCCTTCATGTCTGAGCACATGCTTTAAAGCTGGAAGGACAGTTGTAGCCCCTAGATGTGTCCCAGGACACAGCCCAGCTTTAAAAGACATCTCCCATCAAGAGGGATGTGTTCTACACCTTGGGAAGTGATGGTTTAAAGTCTGCAACAAAGGTTCTATAGGAACTGCTCCCATCACTGCATAAACCTGGCCACACACTCACAGAATTGAGCATCAGGCTCCTCAGTGAAACTCTCAATTCTCTGCATCTTTGAAAGCCCCAGCTCTGGCTGTGAGACATCTAAAGCAGTTCCATTTTCTGAGACTGACAGCTAATTTTACAGCAGGAATGAAGTACCAGTGCTGCAACAGAAGCCCACAGATAGCCCTATCTGTCTTTATTGATCTTGCCCTTCATTTGGTCAACAGCTGGACCAGTTTCAGACTACCTCCAGAGGCCCTCAACCAGGCTTCATGCCAACCCTTTCCCTCAGAACATTCTCCCTTCTTCACATTTGGTACAAAACGGAAGGAGGTGCAAGCAGAACAAATCTAAATTAATCTTCTGAAAAACCAGCCCTGCTCCCAACAGCCAGTTGGCACCTCAACGCAACAACTACTTGAGAAAAGGCCTGAGTAGAACACAGGAGTGGGAGAACAAAGCTGGAAGAGCAATACCTTCTGCACCACGGGCTCTGCTTGCCTTCAGCACTTGCTGGTAGAGGCCCGTTAGCAAAACCTCAGTACTTCTCTAAGCAGGTTGGTTACACCAGAAAACCCTGTCCAAGGAGCACAGGGAAATGCCTTCACACCAAGCTATCGGTACCAGCATTGCTACAGCATCCAGCAGGTAGCCTCACCCCTCAGATCTGCTGTTAGCAGCACGGAGAAGGCTCTGAGGCACAGTGGGTACTTCACAGTGAGGTGAAACCATCCACAGTGCTCGGCAGTGGACAGCACACTGCACAGCAAAGCCTGTGTTCTTACAAGCAGAACATCTCCTGAGGAAGGGGTGGTTCATTATGAACCACCCAAGTCTCCCACCCCTTTTACTCTGCTATTTCTCCACATGCTTCAAGACAGTTCCCATAATATTCTGAGAATCACAGCACTCCCAGAGCTGATGGGCCGATAATTTCTTAAGGTCTGCGAGTGCAGTGCAGTTACACAACAAACTTCAGTTCTCAAGAACAGGAAGGAAGGGTAAGGAGTCTGCCCAGTGTATCAGATAAGGAAAAAGAGGGACATTAAACACTTCTTCACCACCTCCTCATGTTCCTGAGCATCACGAGCTAGTGACGCAGCCATGCAAGGTCTGTCAGACCTCCTCTGCATTCAGAGATAGGCGAGGAACATTGGGATTTATCTAATCTTAACTAATACTAGTCCAGTAGAGAGAGCAAGGGCCAAATCCTTGGCTTATATCTAGTGTAAAACCGTGCCTTTCCTTGGGGAGTCACATTGCTGATGTGTGTGGAGGTTCTCGCTGGTTTTAGGAACAGGCAGCTTGGAACCCAGCGTCACATTTTAAGTATTCTCTCTTTCTTAGTGATGGTGAGGATTCATACAATCTATTTCCTTATCTTCTGCACAAGAATTACCCATGATATCCATTGGAATGTCTCACAAGTGGCCAGTGGCCAGAACTGGGATATTTGGAACCCTTGTTCCAAATCCAAGTGCTGTCACCTCCGTTAGGATAAAAAAAGAACAACGGAAGAGATGGCAAACACAGCACCATTTTGAAGAATTAAAGCCAATGCTTTATACAAAAAAGGCAGCCTTACCTCCACTGACAGCAGGAGACAGACATAACTCTGCAATTAATAACCCATCTTCAAAAGAAAGAAACCCATCTTAGCGTATGAGGAACAAGAGCAGGTGATATTCCCATTCACAGCAACTCTGCTGACAGCAGCCAGCCTGGCAGTCTGAGTGGAGAAACGTTGATCTTAGGCTGCTCTTTTCTTCTACAGCAGAGAATCAAGTCTGAGGCTCAGGAAGCAGCACCTACAAGAAGGTGAGGTTTGGAGGAAGGATACTAGCTGTGGATCTAAATATTAACCATCTTTTCCATGTGATGAAGGAAGCTTGTGGCATTCTGATTAAACTTTCTATTTAATATTAAGCCAAAAGGGACTTGGAGATTGGAGTTGGATCCAAATCTAAACTCATCCTGAAGTTATTGCAAGACCATCAGGGTTCTGGCCTGGGACCTTCTGAGAGCTCATTAGCCTCCAAGCCTTCATAGAATCACAGAACATTAAGGATTGGAAGGGACCTTGAGAGATCATACAGTCCAATCCCCCTGCCAGAGCAGGATCACCTAGACCAAGTCGCACAGGAACATGTCCAGGCAGGTTTTAGACGTCTCCAGAGAAGGAGACTCCAAGCCTTCACTACATGAAGGTCTTTATCACCAACTTTTGAAAACATGTCCAAAGTCACCTTTGGGCACACCTCTATGATGAATATAAAATACTCAGGGACTGATTAATATTAGGAACCTCTCTAGCAAGCACTTTAATTTCAGGCATCCCTTACAGCTAAGCACTGCTGGACAGAGCAGTGAGCAAGTCTCCCCATGTATTTTACTCAAACTAGGCAGCAGCAACTAGCTTCTACTCAATCATCACCTTTAAACCAGCACCCATACCTTTTTGGCCAGTAGGCTTTTCTCCCTATTAATGCAGGAGTCTGCGCCATCCTGCACAGGCTGGCACAGCACAGGTGACAGAGCTACCATATCCCGGTTCTTGCAGAATCATCACACCCAGACACATGAACAAGGGTCCCTGAGCTCAGTTGGCCCCTGCCCTCCCCTTTCAAGAGCAGACCCAGCACAGAAGGAACATTTTGCTCTCATTTCTCACCTGTCTATCTTCAGATGCCTCTTCAGCTGCCCCAAGCAACAGCAAAACCCCTTCCACTTTCCCTGGAGCTGCAGAGGCAGCAGCCTTTGCTGTGCCTCCACTGACAGGCAAACAGGACACAGTACGTTAGTACCAGCTTCTTTTTATCAGGGGGAAAAGGGACACAGGCCAGGAAGATGCAGCATAAGCAAGCCCTGGGTGCATAACATATGGAATTGATCCTGACCTCTCACACACTGCCCCCCCACCCCAAGGATGTGCCATTTGGGCATATTTTCAAAGTCTGACAGAGAATAGTCCTTGGATCAAGGAGAAGCAGGCTTATAAACTTGGACTTAATCTAAATGAAAGCTGAACTCATACATAACCTTGTCCTGTTACAGTGACTATGGAGTCTGTTGTTTGCAAACATCTCGCCCAGATCTCTGGCTGCCTCCATCCTAACCTTATTCACCCTTGAACTACTTGAAGTCAAGCTGCTACTGTAAGCACAATTGTTGGGGCACTCAGTAGTGCAGCTCTGCCTATCTTTGCAGTTACACAGCTGTGGTGTCCCAGCTTCTGAGCAACTCAGACTTAATTTACCACCTTTATTTTAATGAGAAGTAAAAGGAATTCTCCTTATTTCATAAACAGCAACACAAAATGACTCACCCAGGCAATGAGAGCAAGGAACTGAGCCCCAAGTTCATACAAAACCTCACTCGTCCTAGACTGTCCCACTATGTTCTCCCTTCTGGGGCTCTAAAAATACACATAAAGCACATAGTCACCCCAAGGCAAAACAAAATCTGTTCAAGCGCAGTATAAACCAGGCATGACAGACACACGACAACTTACATGACTTTGCAGAAGGAGAGCTTTTTCCTCAGAGAAGACACTCGCAGATGGCAGACCTGCCTCACTGCTGAGCTGCACGATGCTTTCTCAGGGCATGGGTTCTGAACCATGGTAGAACTTCACACTGCACCAGCCAACAGCAGCGCTGACACCCCAAAAAGCAAAGACCACCAAACGCCTCTGCCAGCAGGAAAACAAAGTTTTCAGTCTTCTCCAACAAGACCTGAGGGTTGGAATACGGTCCCTGGAAATGTGTCACTGAGAAGTTCTCTCCAGGTTTCAGCCATCCTCAGCTATGTATTCATCTCCATTTTTTTAACCCAGAGGCAACTTAGCAACTCAGCATCCCTTCACTTTTGGCTGGGATGGCTTCCTTCAGCACTTTCCCAGATGTACTGAGGTTGGTGCAGATTCTCGCTTGCTCTTCCTGCTCTGAGCCTTCAAGCACAGCACAGGCTCCTTCTGCCTGCAACAGCAGAGGCAGCCAGCCAAGAGAAGGTGCACCTTCCAGACCACACCACACGGGTTCTTGTTCCCTGCTCTGTCCCGCTCCACTCAGCTTTTATCACAACCTAAAGGACTGTTGAAACCCTGGGTGGTTGGGCTGTGGTTTGTTTTTTTTTTTTTAAGAGCTGCTGTACAACATCAAGATCAAGTGAACAGAACTGCCTGCAGGTCCTCATAACCAAAGAAAAGAGCTTCAAACCTGGGGATGAAGGACCTTTTGTTAGTGGTCCAAAAACCCACCAGTTGAGCAGCAAGGAAGACCCTCATTACTCAATTCTCAAGAGTCTAGGAGACTCAGGAACCATTTAGCTTCACTAAAGCACTAGTAAATAGCAAGCTTTCACCGATTGTTCACCTTCTGACCAATTCACATCCGGCTTCACACTTTAACTCAAACAAAAAGTACAGCAAGCTCAATGTGTTTAAGCTTCACTCAAAGACTAGAGTCTGATACAATGACATCTGCAGCTGAAGGAAAAACCTCACCAAGTAGCAAAGACAGCTGACTAGACCTAGTGTGGATCACTTTAAGATCAGCAACCTCTATGAAAACAAGAGTTACTCCTAATTAAATCTAGACAGCAGGGACATTGCAGGTCCCCAACAAGAGATCAACAGGCTCAAAATCACGCTGGCTCTGCATAAATAGGTCAGAGAAAATTGTGCTGCAGCTAAAGCTTGTTCCTTCCAGCCAGAAAGATATTCTTAGCACCCGTCTAAGGGCTCCAGTTTAGACTACATCTGAAACAGGCAGTACTTCCAAATGATTCCCTTTCTGCTGTGCACAGAAATCCCCCATCTGAGTATTCATGGAGCCTAACCCTATCTAACCCAAGCAACCCCAGGTCAAGTGGTGCAAGAGCATGCAGAGGAAGGCCAGGTAAGATTTGCTGTCAGATCCTTTATTTCCTGGTTGCAAACAGTGCTCACTGCTAGTCAGTTATGCCAGGTTCCACAGCACCATAGACACTGATAACTGGAGTGAAACATATGGAGGAGAAGGTTACCTACAACAACCAAGTGCTAACTCCGAGCAAACTCTATTGGGATATTAATTAGCTCTTCAGGGTCACAATGTTCTCTCAAGTGAGTCAATTCCTCAGATGCCTACTGAGCCACTACTCAGTTCTTACTCAATCCATTGGCCTTTAACATCATAAAGGCAAATCTGAGTTCAGCAGACATCTGCCCTTCCACGCAGCTAGTAGGAAAGAACTCTGACCTCAGGCAGCTTATGTGGAAAGGCTGAGTAACAGACCAGAAAAGGCTCTTCTGAGGGACCATGCCCAGGCAGGAGCACGAGGAGCAGAAGACACCACATTCTGATGCAGCGCAAAAGCAGCAGTTTCCAAAATCTCAGCACATGCCCTTCTCTGGGGTCAGTGTAACCGCCAGTCACAAGGTCAGCTAAGAAAGACACAACATAATTCCAAAATAACAGGGGATTTCAGAAACCAACGTTCCATCTGGGACCCAGTGATGTCAGAAGGGAAACAAACCTGCAGTAGCTGACTTGGGATAGAAAGGTAATAGTAGCTCAGGGCTCACAGATTGTGCACAGCAGAAGAAAATGAAGCAGATTCAAGCTGTAAAGATGAACTGCAAGATTCAGCAAAACTCTTAATCACATGGCTCTGAGCAAAGCAACAATCATAAATCATGAGCAAAAAATAAGCATTTGTTTTTCAACAGCTTTTGTGCCAACGCTGCAATCTGAAGCAGTCATTAATCAACCCAAAGTACCAGAAACATAAAGAGTTCCTTCTGGAACTTCATAGCTTTTCTCAGCCCAGCTGCTACACGTGAGCTCTAGATACCTCACAACTGTCACAACACATTAGGAGTAAAATACAACAGCCAAGCTCAATGTTGTATTTGCTGAGGACAAGAACCATGCATGAAATGACACTTTTACCAATCAAATCTAATCATCAATAGTTAATTTCATGAAGTTTTCAACAGCAGTTGCTGTACTGGGGAGAGAGTCTCAAGAAGACAAGGGCTGCTTCAGGAGTTGGATGCATTTGTCCCACAAGTTCTACATTTCAATAGACAAAACTTGCATCATTTTAGACATTGGTGAAAGAAATGTGATTTACACTGCTTGTTGGGAAAATCAATAAGGTTCTCAACAATCCAGCTTGTGGGATTTCACTGAGAGGTCCCCAGCTCTGCTGCAAACAGCTTTACCTGTCGCTGTACACGTGAGGGCTCAAGAAGCGGGACGAGTCATCATCGTGGCTGCTTTGCTGGCTGCTCTGCTGACTGCTGCAATGAGAAAGAAAAACAGAAGCAATTAGATTTGTGAAAGTCCCTATGAAAAACTGGTTTAAAAGGTTCATAATGGAGGGTGCAAGGAGAAAACAACAGGAGACACTAAGTTCATCCTGAATTCACAACAGGCTTGACTGATGTGAAGCCTCCTAGCCTCACTTAGTGAGCCTTTCATAGAATCAAAGAGTCATCAACATTGGAAAAGACCTTCAAGATTATCAAGTCCAACCATTCACCCTACAACCCCCAACCACTAACTCATCTTCCTCAGACACCCTGGCTGCCCCTTTGTGGAACTCCTCCAGGGACGGTGCCTCCACCCCTCCCTGAGCAGCCTGTTCCAAGGCCTCTCCACTCTTTCTGAGTTGTTCTTCCTAAGATCCAGTCTAACCCTCCCCTGGCACAACCTGACCCCATTTCCTCTGGTCCTATCACTAGTTCCTAGGGAGAAGAGGCCAACCCTTGCCTCACTCCAACCTCCCTTCAGGTAACTGTAGAGAGCAGTGAGGTCTCCCCCCAGCCTCCTCTTCTCCAGGCTGAACAGCCCCAGCTCCCTCAGCCTCTCCCCATCACAACTGTTCTCCAGAGCTCTAACCAGCACATTGCCTGCAGTGTTTCATCGTTCCACCCCAGAACAGGTTCTTACAGTTTAACATTAAACACCAAACCGCTGCACGTTCAGGTGCCCCCAGTTCCAGGCAGCAGGAGAGAAGAGCAGGTGAAAGCATCTCTCACTACGGCCAAAGTAGCCAACAGTAAATCTGTGGTGGAGAGTTGCATGCTGAGGCCACAAGATGTCAGTGTCCCCCTGCAGATGGGTGATTCAGGGGCGATTCTTTTCCCCGGCACATCCGTTGTCTGAAGTTACTTTTATCCCCTTCTAGCAGCCTCTACCTCATGTGTCTCAGGGGCTCACATGGCTTTTCAGATGTCACCCACACCTGGCACTGCCCACTGTTTTTGCTGCCTGTTCAGAACAGGAGGCAGAAAACTATTTCTGACTGTTAAGCCAAAGGAGAGCAGGCTGAAGCTTTCAGAATAAGTAGTGATCAGTATTAATAAAACACAAGAAATCGGAGACGTTCCTAGTTCTCCAACAGAAATTAACCTCTGAGGCTGGACTCAGCAAACGCCAAAACTCACACAGTATTTATGACTTTCAGCTCTAGGTTTTCCAGTGTGTGCACAGCACACAAGTCACAGGTCTGTATCTTGTGTGGGCACCTGCAGAGCACACACTGCTTGTTCCCCCATTGCCCAGCATGTACTTTTGCCATTAGAATGGGAAACACTCTTGAAAAAGTCACTCATCAAGGGGACAGATTCAATTTTCTGCTCCCACACCCACATACTTAGTCACTCTGGAGTGTCTCACTGTAGGAAGGATAATTAAAGATTAAGATTTCTATATTGAATTCAAGCTGCAAATCAACAGCTAGGATAAGAATATACCTCAACAGGCAAAGAACATTCTTAACTGTATGATCTTAGCTGCTTTTCTGAACTTAATTATGGCCCAGTGGCTCAGTTTGGAAAGAGCATGAAAGAGTCATGGAGTGAATTAGGTTGGAAGGGAGCTCAGAGCTCACCCAGTGCCAGCGAGGGGCAGCAACACCTATCACCAGACCAGGGTACCCAGAGCCCCATCCAACCTGGCCTTGAACACTTCCAGAGATAGAGCAGCCACAACTTCCCCAGGCAGCCTGTTCCAGTGTCTCAGCAACCTCACAGGGAAGAATTGCTCCCTAAGATATCATCTAAATCTGCCGCCTTTGTGCTTGAAACCATTCCACACCTTCCTTCCTAATTCAAAGGAATTACCACTTTGATATGAGAAGGCATGGCCAGGACTACTTCTGCAACTTCTGTTTACTCTGCAGAACTTGGACAAAGAGTTATAGCTCAAAAACTACATCACACGCCTTTTAAGTGGTATAATATAGAACATTATATATGATGTCATATAATAAAATGTCCAAGTCTGCATCTTTTTCAGAAAAACTCTTTCAAATTAATCCAACAGATCTGTAATGAAAACAAAACACTTTAGACAGTGAATTCCATGCTGTGCAGTGTCTTCATTTGAAAATTCTTCCAATAAAGGAGTTGTGTGGCAACACAAGATGGAACCTCAAGGCCCAGCTATGTCAGAAAAGGTTCCTTGAAGTGTTTTCCCACAGGGGGCCTGAGGAGCTTGAGAGACACTAACCGACAATTTCATCTTCATTTTCATGCTCTTCCCAGGACGAAGCTCCCCCCTCCTCATATTTTTCACGAAGCAGCAAAAAGAACTCTCCCAGTCCCAGCTGTCTACCAGCATCTCACTGTCCTTGGTAAATTCAATTCCTGTCATCAGAAGCCCCCGGTGATACTGTGGTTGTGGGGATACCAAAATGACTGACATTCCAACATTAAGGAAATGTCAGGTGAAGGGGAAGGAGAAAGGTGCATGAGGGACGTGAATCACTGACCTCAGTTCTGAGAGATAAGTCTCCCTCACTAAGCAGAGATGGCCTTGGACAGACCTAAAGCTTTCAGACTGTGAAGTAAAGGCCAAAGCAGCTCCAGTGACAGATCCACCTTTCCCACCACTATTGCATATCCCCACTCTCAGCACGTGAGTGGAAAGCTGTCAGGGGAAACATCCTGAGCATGGGAGGCAGAAAGCCAACATCAGGCTTTACTGAACAAGATTCACCTTCAGCTAACTGTGGCTGCTGAGCTGATGCCAAGCCCTATCGAAGGCAGGTACCAACGTTTCTAAGGGTCACAGCATCTTTGCTCAGAGCCTTACTCCATTCTAAGGACTGACTCTGAGGTAGTTTCTTCAAAGAAATCTGTGGTAAGCACCCTGCTTCTGCATCCTTTTCAGTGAACTGAAATGGGGATATGCAGAGACAAGAAGATTTGTACCCAAACTCATGTGAAAAATCACAGCATCATAAAATATTAAGGACTGGAAGGAACCTTGAAAGATCATGAAGTCAAATCCCCCTGCCACAGCAGGATCACCTAGACCAAGTCGCACAGGAACACATCCAGGCGGGTTTTAAATGTCTCCAGA
>JAOXOE010031632.1:0-11759 GCA_028565055.1 Phoeniculus purpureus
TCTCACTGAATGGCAGCACAGTCTGCTGGGGTGTTGGTGACACCACCCAGCTTTGTGTCATCAGCAGACTTGCTGACGGTGCACCCTAATCCCTCATCCAAGTCATTAATGAATAGATTGGTATGGAGTGTTACCAGGGCTGGCTGGAGTTTGTAACAGAGTCAAAACTCCTTCATGTTTGCAGAGGTTTTGTTAGCAAAATCTAAACAGCAGCAGCCCTCACATTTATTAATTGATCCTTTATCAGTGAAGTGCAGCTGTTGATGGTTTGGTCATTGCTGCTCTGCTTTTCAAGCAGAAAATTAAGTATTTGAAGATATGGGAAAATACAGATAAAGAAGTAAAGGCCACTATAAACATTTTTGGACTGCACAGTAAAACCTGTTTATGAATCAATAAAAATGAAGGTTAAGGTTTGGATGTTCTGCATTTTTACATTTGTATTTGGGGAACAATGATCTGATCTACAGGGCTCTAGAATTGGTGTAAAAGATCCCATTGATTTTCAAACAGGTTTGGTCAACTCCAAATGGTTGCTTTGAACTCTGGCAGAGAGGATCCTGATCCAAAGTGCAGATGGCAGCAGACTTACTTTCTTAGTGCCATTCGGTCTCTGTAATTCTTGCAGATGCACTTTTTTAAAAAGAAAACAATTATTTAGTGCCTGCATTGTCTGTCACATCTGGTAGAGCTTAAGCATTACTTCTTGGGTTCCCATTTTTGTCATGGTTGTTACTGATACTGTCCCACACAACATCCTTGTCGCCAAAATAGAGAGACATGGATGTGATAAATGGACCATACAGTGGATATGGAACCGGCTGGATCACAGAAGCATAGAATCACAGAATGCCTGGGGTTGGAAGGGACCTCCCTGCAGGGAACTCCCCTGCAGAGGCAGAGACATATTCACTAGATCAGGTTACTCAGGGTACCAGCCAACCTGGCCTTCAACACTTCCAGAGATGGGGCAGCCATAACTGCCTTGGGCAACCTGTTCTGGCATCTCACCACCTTCACGGGAAAGGATTTGTTCCTCATGTCCAATCTCAATCTCCCCTCTTCAAATCTGGAACCCTTTCCCTTTCGCTACACACCCATGTCAAAAGTCCTATCCCAGCTTTCTTGTAGCCCCCTTCAGAGATTGGAAAGCTGCTAGAAGGTTACCTGGGAGCCTTCTCTTCTCCAGGTTGAACAACCCAAACTTGCTCAGTCTGTCTTCATAGGGGAGGTGCTCCAGCCCTCTGATCATTATAGTTGCTCTCCTTTGGACTTGTTTTAGGAGCTCTGTGTCCTTTTAATGTTGAGGACTCCAGAACTGGACACAGGACTCCAGGTGGAGTCTCACCTGTGCAGAGCAGATGGGTAGAATCATCTCCCTTGACTGACTGCCCCTGATCCTTTTAATGCATCCCAGGACATGTTTGGCTTTCTGGGCTGCAAACGCACACTGATGGCTCCTGTTCAACTTCTGCTGCAGCACCACTCCCAGGTCCTTCTCCTCAGGGCTATGCCCTTGTTGAAGTTCATGTAGTTTGCACAGCCCACTTCTTGAGCCTCACAAGGTCCCTCTGGGTGGCCTCTCTTCCTTCCAGTGTGTTGACTTCATCATGCAAACATTTACCAAGAGTAAATGTTTCAGGAAAATGAAAGACATTTTTCTGAACTTCTTCAGCCAATAAAGTAAGGAAAGACCTTGGGAGACCAGGGCCAAGCCTTCTGGTATGCTAAAGAAATGCTGTGTGCTTACCAGCATACGGAGTGGAAAAGTCCTGGAAGCTGTAGAAACGGGCTTAAGCTAGCCTTGTTTGGGGCAGTTGTTTGGGGTCAGCAGCCAATCAGTAACAGTTAAGAGTTTGTTAAGCACCAGTGAAAACAAAGCCCGCTCGTATCTGGAGGAGCACATAAGCTCACGTTTGTGTTCAATAAACTGACTCTTAGCTTGCATCAAGCTGTGTCCCATCTCTCAATTGCGGCAATAAAGTCCACTGTCTTCCTAGGGAGGATGTCACCTCCTCGTACTGTCCCCATGGGTCTGTCTGGCATGCCCTCATTGCAAATATAGTCTTTAAGGTTCCCTCAAACCAAACCTTTCTATGAGACTATGCCATCTTTGCAGTTGCTACTAAAAACAGCACTACTTCATCTTTCTCTGCCTCCTTCTTTTGATCTGAGCAACTGGAGTGAGGACCCAGTAAGGCTAATAAACCCAAGCAGCCCCATAGAGAAGGAGCAGATGTTGATCTAATGGTCTGAGACTTGCTTTCTGACAACACACAGAGCTTATGTGACTTATTCCTGTTCCTGATGATATCAGTCTGTCCCAGGCAATGCATATTGCACTCTGTACTCTTCACTCAGGTGCTCTGAATTGTGACTGGTTTGATTTCTGCTTAAAATACTTGACAGGAATAATCTGCACCATGGACTAAACGCTGTGTGACACGTGAAAAGGTTTGGCTGACAGCATTGATTGAAAAGGGTGGCACAAAATGAGCATTTCAGACTGCAAAAATACAAGGTGTGAAGAAATAAACTGATTTAAGCCTGATCTATTTTTTGCTGAGGATAGAACTCGGTGTTGTGAGTTCAATGATGAAGTACATTTTTGGTCATTTGATAAACTTTTGGGAAATGGGACTGTGAACAGTTTTTATAACCCGGGTTATGGACAACTTCTGATGTGATAGCTTCAAATAACTTTTGTCTAGGAAGAAGAGGAGAGCTCTGTTTGGCATTTGTGTTAGACATTCCTGTAACTACTTCTAGCTTCAAAAAAGGCAGAATGTTTCTGGTTCTAATCAGCGACTGGTTGTGGCTGATAGTTGCTACTAACTTTAAAAGAATTTTTTCTTCCCCAAATAACTTGTTTATCATAGGAGAGGCTAAAGCAATCATCAGAGAAAGCATCAGTATGGCAGTGAGTATAAATGTGGGAATAAAAACAGCAAAGTACTAGACTACAAGTCTGCAAGGCAGAAAAAAGGCTGTTTCCATGTTTCTATATAATGTAGTGTAGTAAGGGCTTGTTCCTCATTAGAGTCCCTGGGCGCTCCACAGGCACTTACAAAAGCATCGCTCTCAGTGCAGTGTTCTCACACTCCAACCACAGAGGTACAACTTCTGCACTCTTGCTTCCCTTCGTGCGCACCTGTTCATCCAAAGCAGGGAAATAAAATGTGCAGCTGAGTTAACATTTATGTAGCAGAGCAAATAGAAAATAGTTACTTGGAAAGTCATATCATCATAGAATCATTCAGGTTGGAAAGAAAAACTGATTTACTGACTGGATGTCAAATCCGTGACTGCAGTGCAGAAGCCAGGAGTGACTGAAATGGAGTTTCAGAGTAGCACCTGTTTGACCAGGCCAAACCCAGGAAAAAAGGCTTGGAACTCCAGACATCTCTTTCCTTCCTTCCTTCCTGCTTTCTTTTCCTTGAGGTAGTACTGGGCTGTGTCTTGTGTACGGGCTCTAATAATCTGATTATAAGAAGTGTAAATGCTACAGTCAGTGCTTCGATTATGGGGCTTATTCCTACTGGCTCAAAATCAGCTATTCCAAACTGGAGGAGTCCCTCTGTACATCTGGCCTCCTCCTCTTTCTACTCCAGAACCACAATACAGAGGTTAGTTTGGAGCATGAATGACTTTTTGAAAGAAAAAATGTTTTGCTTTTCCTTGTGGAACAGAAGACATTTTTGTTTTTCTTTGCCAAACCTAAAAATACTGAATCCAGGAGCTGTCTTTTCAATTGACTTTGTGTCAATGCGCCCACCCAGAACATCTTTTGGGGAATGCTCTCAAAAGCCTAGTGGGCTTTAGGGTCTATACTGATTCTCATGAAATGGATACTTTGAGGATCTTCTTCTTCCAAAACCAAGAAACAGGAAAAAAGTTGTATTCCCCCCCCTCCATTGATTTGGACTCAAATGCATTTCAAAATTGTATTCTTTTCCCATTTATGGGGAGTTCGATTTTCTTTTCTGTCCTAGATGATGAGATTTTCCAAAGCTTTTAGTCTTGCTGGGAAAATGGAGGCACTCAAGGCTTTGAAATGATCAGATATTAGAGCAGCAAAGTCTTAGAAACTTCAGAAGAATGGACTTTATGTGGATGTATAAGGTAGGAACTATTCTCTAGCTGTGAAAAAAGGAAAACAATGGTGAGACCACATCTAGAATATTGGGTCCACTTCTGGGCCCCTTGGTTCAAGAAGGACACAAAGCTGCTTGAGAGAGTCCAGCTCAGAGATGCAAAGATGATGAAGGGAGTGGAACATCTCCCTGATGAGGAAAGGCTGAGGGAGCTGGGTCTCTTTACCTTGGAAAAAAGGAGACTGAGGGGTGACCCCTTTAATGCTTATGAATATGGAAAGGGTGAGTGTCAGGAGGATGGAGCAAGGCTCTTTTCAGTGTCCTATCTAATGACAGAACAAGGGGCCATGGGTGTAAACTGGGACATAGAAGGTTCCACATAAATATGAGAAGGTACTTCTTCATGGTGAGGGTGACAGAGCAATGGAAGGAGCTGCCCAGGGAGGTTGTGGAGTCTCCTTCTCTGGAGCCATTTAAAACCCACCTGACCTGTGTGACTTGATCTAGGGGATCCTGCTGTGGCTCTTTTGATCCAACCCAGGACACAGCTAGCCTTCTGGACTGCCCTCATACTGCCGGCTCATGTTGACCTTCTCATCTACCAATACCTCAAAGTCCTTCTCTTGGGGGATGTTCTCAATCCGCTTAGCACCCAGCATGGATTGGTATTTGAGATTATGCCAACCCAGATGTACAACCCTGTGCTTGAACCTGTTGAACCTCACGCAGTTTGTACAGGCCTAGTTCTCCAGCCTGTCTAGGTCCCACTGGACACCCTCCCTGCCCTCTAGTGTGTTGACCACCCCACACACCTTGCTGTCGCCAGCAAACTTGCTGAGGGTGCCCTCGCTGCCACTGTCCATATCAAAACAAAGATGTTAAACAGCACCAGAACAAAGGCAGATCCCTGAGGAACCCCACTTGTAACTGATCTCTGCTTGGACTTTCAACCATTAATCATAGGTCTTTGAGTGTGACCATCCAGCCAAATCCTTATCTACTGAGAGGTCCGTCTGTCACAACTATGTTTTTCTGTTTTAGAGACAAGGATGCAATGTGGGAAAGCGTCAAATGCCTTCGAGTCAAAGATACTCGAAAGAATGAGATGCCTATGTGGCCATGAATGTTAATAACCAGATGGTCCCCTGATTGTCTTAGACTTTTCACAAATAGATAATCTCTATAGAGAGGGTTATTATTATCTCTTTATAAAAAGTGATTATAGGGAGAGTGTCTCTATAATCCCTTTTGCATTAAACCCACAGCATTGGTATTTAGCTTGCAAAGATCTGGGTGAACCACAAATGCCTGGGGAAATACGTGAAATTTCTGGATCATTTGTCTGGATTACATCAGAGTTTAAGCCTTTAATTGACCTATGAAATGTCATTATAAGAAAACTATTTAAGGGTACTGTTGAATTCCTTTTTTAAACACAAGACTAGTTTATACATCTAAACATCAGTGTTTCTGTGGAGTCGCAGGCTCAAATTCCCATTTCTTTTCAGGTAAACAGAGATCCTAACAGCTTGTAAATGTTCCCACTGGGTGCTGAGAAACTCAGGTGCAACAGAGAATCATAGAATCATTAGGGACTGGAAGGGAACTCAAAAGATGATCTAGTCCAATCCCCCTGCCACAGCAGGATCAACTAGATGAAGTCACACAGGAACATATCCAGGTGGGTCTTAAACATCTCCAGTGAAGGAGACTCCACAACCCCCCTGGGCAGCCTGTTCCAGTGCTCTGTCACCCGCACTGGGAAGACGTTCCTTCTCATATTTATGTGGAATGTCCTATGTTACAGCTTACAGCCACTGCCCCTCGTCCTATGACTACATGACATTGAGAAGAGCCTGGCTCCATCCTCCTGAAACCCACCCATCACATATTTATAGACATTAATGAGGTCACCCCTTAGTCTCCTCTTCAAGCTAAAGACACCCAGCTCCCTCAGCCTCTCCTCATAAGGTAGGCATTCCACTTCCTTCTTCATCCTCATTGCTCTATGCTGGACGCCCTCCAGCAGCTCAACATTCCTCTTGAACTGAGGGGCCCAGAACTGGACACAATACTCCAGATGTGGTCTCACTAGTGGAGTGCCCCAGGAGTCGTTGCTGGGATCAGTCCTGTTCAATCTAGTCATTGATGACTTGGATGAGGGATTAGAGTGCACTGTCAGCAAGTTTGCTGATGACACACAGCTGGGTGGTAGTCAGTGACACCCCAGCAGACTGTTGCCATTCAGCGAGACCTGGACAGGCTGGAGAGCTGGGCAGACAGAAATTTAATGAAGTATAACAAGGGTAGGTGTAGAGTCTTGCATCTGGGCAAGAACTACCCCAGGTATCAGTATAGGTTGGGACTGACCTGTTGGAGAGCAGTGTAGGAGAAAGGGACCTGGGGGTTCTGGTGGATAGGAGGATGACCATGAGCGAGCAGTGTGCTCTTGTGGCCAAGAGGGCAAACAACATCCTGGGGTAGATCAGAAGGGGAGTGGTTAGCAGATCGAGAGAGATTCTCCTCTTCCTCTACTTTGTCCTCGTGAGACCATATTGTGTTCAGTTCTGGGCTCTTCAGTTCCAGAAGGACACAGAAGTGTTTGAGACAGTCCAGTGCAGAGCCACCAAAATGATGAAGGGAGTGGAGCACCTCCCTCATGAGGAAAGTCTGAGGGACCTGGGTCTGTAACTTGGAAAAAAGGAGACTGAGGGGTGATCTCATTAGTGGTTATAAATATGTGAATGATGGGTGTCAGGAAGATGGGGCTAGGATCTTCTCAGTGTCCTCTAATGATAGGACAAGGGGAAATGGGTATAAGATGGAACATAGGAAGTTCCACTTCAATATGAGAAGGAAGTTCTTCATAGTGAAAGTGACAGAGCCCTGGAATGGGCTGCCCAGGGACGTTGTGGAATCACTTCTAAAGATGTTTGAAACCCGCTTGGATATGTTCCTGTGTGACTTGATGCAGGGGATCCTGCTGTCCGGGGGATTGTACTGGATGATCTTTCGAGGTCCCTTCCAATCTCTAATGTTCTGTGATTCTGTGATTTTCTGTATTTCATTATTTTCTTCTTGAATTAGAAATAGAAACTTCACTACTATGTGCTTTAACTAGGAAAACGAGGAAAACATTGCTTAGACAGCATCATCCTCTGCCTTACAACGTGTGCTCTTGTCGAATCGTTGAGATAAAAGTGTCCCTTTTTGTTAGACACTCATATAGCAGAATCCAGCTCTATGTCATCACCAATAACTTGCCTATCTCACATTTTTCTGTATTCGGTCTCAGCCTGAGCTTATTGCAGTAGTTTTTAGTGTGTGATGGTACCACTGCTGTACAACACGAGGTCTGCATACAGCTTCAAACTAAGCTTACTGGAGTATTTACTGTGTAATGGTGCTACCACTAAATCATTTAATTAGCTGTAATTTCTGTTTTCTGCTTCCTGTTACTGCAGTGGTTATTCTGAGATTGTGCAGTGAATTTTCTGCTGATGACCAGACCCGCAATGCTGACACCTTACTGTCAGTGGCAGACTTCAGAAGTTTTGTAGGGAAAGATAGAAAATACTAAAAAAATATTTTATTGCAGAATGAAATGAATATGGGATGAATTCTTTCCTCAGTATTAATTGTAACACAGGTTTCATAAGCAGAGCTTAGCTTCCTACCTCTAAACTGAGAGAGTGAAGGGGTCTTAGGACAGACATAGTGTGGTGTCATGCCATGGTGCAGTGTCTTGTGGCAGAGTTTGGTGCCTCACGGAAGGGTGCAGTGCCCCTTGTGGGGCTGAGTGATGCAGTGTGGTGTTGTGTGATGCCGTGTGTGTATAAAAAATACAGACCTTGTCAGTAGAGATGACAGATAACACCTCTTTGTGTAAACATTTTTATTTCACTGGATACTTTAAAATTCAATCCACAGCCAGAACTTGAATTTATGTTTTCCTGTTATTTCAACATTTCCATCAGGAAATAATTTAAACATTTAAACATTTCCATCAGGAAAATGATGTTTATTTATTTTGGCATTTATTTGATGCGTAATTTATACTTTCATAGCGTTACTTATGCCTGAGACAAGGCATCTTTTCAGTCTTTGAGGACGTTCCCAGAGGTCCATTTTCAGGTTTTCATAAGGACTAAAGATCTATTTGCTATAAATGGAGGAGAAGTTGTTTTCCTTAGCAGAAAATACGATGGCTCTTTTGTCTTAAGGGAAACGTTAGCGATAGCAGCAGTATGTTTTTGGCAGGTTCTTCACCCCTCGCTATGGGACTTGGTGAAGATCACATAAACAGTGAAGCATCAGACCTCAGCCCCCCACCCCTATCAACTTCGAGAAGGGTAGGAAGATGATTAACTGGCCCAGTTGACTGTGTAAGATGCTGTTACTGCTTTCAAAGGTGGAGGCAATTTACCTCGGGACTCTGTTTTCCTGGGTCTGTTTCTAAAGTATGAGAATGTGGAATTGCAGTCACTATTTGAAGCAACTAACATTTGAAAACACTTTACTGCTAAAATCGTTCTCTCCCTTTTATTTCTGTCAGGAAGACCACGATGTAAATGGTGCCTTTTTTTTAATGTATTCCTTTGACTGCCACTTCATGTCACTTCTTTATTTACCCAAATAAATACCTTCATTGTCTTGACATAATGCCAGTCTCTGAAAAGAGAGATCTTCCTTTCATCTGCTGTTGTGTGAAACACAAAAACGTTTTCCCTGCTGCTGGAGCCTCTCCTCACTGAGGAGAACATGATGAGAACTCTCTCATGTACTCAGAAGTAATAAAGAACATCCCAAACATTTTCCAGATAACTTGTAATGCATTTGTATCTCTCCATCTGACGTTGTCACCACAGCTTTGTTAATCAGAAGCACACCCTGGTCCTACTTTATCTAGCTAAAGTGCTGTTTATTTGTATGGATTGAAATAGCTTTGCAGTGTGTCTTATGAGCACCCTTTTTTTTCTTAATACGACAGATAAAATTGTTGTGAACTCCTTTTGTTTCTATCAACACTACAGAGATATTGCTATTCAAAAGATGTTAACTTGGTGAGGGTATTACTTGAACACTGTGAATCTGATAATTGACAGTAATGCTGACATTTAGTCAGGAGAACGGCTCGTGTGTACTCAAACAGTAATAGGAGTAGCTAAAGAATGTTTCTTATACCTCATTTGTTTTCCTGCTGTGCAAATTCCCCATGAAAACAAAAAAGTCTTGCAAGGCGTTTTAAAAGGATGTAGTTAATCACAGAATCAGAATCATAGAATCATTCAGGTTGGAAAAGACCTGTGGGATCATTGAGTCCAACCATCAACCTTACTCTACATGTTCGTTTGCTCCTAAACCAGATCCTCCAGCACTACATCTAAGTGACTTTTAAACACATCCAGGGATGGGGACTCAACCACCACCCTGGGCAGCCCATTCCAGGGCCTGACCACTCTTTCCATGAAGAGCTTTTTCCTGATGTCTAAACTTATCCTGTTGAAGCTTGAAGCCATTCGCTCTGGTTCTGTAGCTAATTACCTGTAAGAAAAGACCAGAATCAACAACTCTACAATGTCCTTTCAGATAGCTGTAGAAAGCAATGAGGTCTCCCCTTAGCTTCCTCTTCCTCAAATTAAACAGCCCCCAACTCTCAATCTCTTGTCACAAAATTTCTTCCCCAGGCCCTTCCCCAGCTTTGTTGCCCTCCTCTGCACTTACTCCAGCCCCTTGATGTCTCCCTTGTGCTGAGGTGCCCAAAAGTGTACACAGTACTCAAGGTGTGGCCTCACCAGTGCTGAGCACAGGGGGACAGTCACCTCCCTCCTCCTGCTTGATGGACACACAGCTTCTAATACAAGCCAGGATGCCACTTGCCTTCTTGGCCACCTGGGCACACTGCTGGCTGATATTCAGCTTCCTGTCAAGTAGAACGCCCAGGTCCCTTTCTGCCAGACTGCTTCCCAGACACCCTTCCCCAAGCCTGTAGTGTTGCAGGGGATCGTTGTGACCAAAATGCAGGACCCAACACTTGGCACTATTGAAACCCAGACAATTATCCTCAGCCATCAATACAGTCTGTCGAGGTCCCTCTGAATGGCCTCACTACCCTCCAGCACATCGACACTCCATCCCAACTTGGTGTCATCTGCAGACTTACTGAGGGTGCACTCAATCCTCTCATCAAGATGACTGACGAAGATGTTGAACAGGAGTGGCCCCAGCACTGAGCCCTGGTAGACACCACTCGTGTCTGAATTGAACTCCACTGACCACAACTCTTTGGGCCCAGCCACGCAGCCAGTGTTCCACCCAGCAGAATACGTGCCCGTCTAAGCCACGGGCAGCCAGCTTTTCATGAGGAGGTTGTGGGGGGCAGTGTCAAAGGCCTTACTGAAGTCCAGGCAGACTACATCAACAGGCTTTCCCTCATTCACTGAGCAGGTCACCTTATCATAGAATGAGATCAGGTTTGTCAAGCAGAATCTGCTTCTCATTAAACCATGCTGACTGGGCCTGATTGATTTTTTACAGTATCCACAGTGCTGGAATAAAGTGATTCACCTTATGAGACAGCAAATCAAAGCACGAAAGCATATGGAAATAATACGCATGGTGCTTTAATGTGCCTGTAACTGGAACCAGTCCAGTGCAGATACAGGATTAGTCAGTTTGAGACATCAGCGAAAGTTTTCTCGAAAAAATAATTGCAGTAAGTTTTATACCAATGGCTTTTCATACTAATTTCATCATACGTTAGTTGAGAGGTGTTTGATTTCTGAGTTGCATGGCCATTTTGGGTGTTATCTTTTCCACAATGAAGGTTGCATCAGTGCTAAATGTCATTGCTCTTCTGTTTGTACTTTTGCTGGCTCAGCACATGCCAATTCCCTGTGGATATGCCCAAGTATGTCTGTTGACTTACTGCTTTTTGCATAGAAAGGACCTCCCCACACAGGGACAACTCTGCCTAGGTCAGGTTGCTCAGAGCCTCATCAAGCCTGTCCTTGATTGACTCCAAGGATGGGTCCCCCACCACCTCCATGAACAGCCTATTCCAGCCATCAACCACCCTCACATTGAAGAACTTTTTTCTAATATCCAACGTAAACCTATCCTTCCCCAGCTTGAACCCACGGCTCCTTGTCCTACGTACAAACCCTAGACCTTCCCCTGTCTTCATGGAGGCCTCTCTCAGCTACTGGAAGGTCAAAAGAAGGTCCCCTCTGGAGCTGCTTTTCTCCAGGCTGAACAGCCCCAACTCTCTTAACCTGTCCTCATATGAAAGATGCTCCATTTCCCTGATCATTTTAGTGGCCCTTCTCTGGATATGCTCTGGATATGCTCCAGTCTGTCTATATCCTTCTTGTGCTGGAGGCTCCACAACTGGAAACAACACTCCAGGTGAGGTGTCACTAGGGCAGAGTAGAGGGGCAGAATCACCTCTCTTGATCTGCTGGCCAGTCTTTTGATGCAGCCCAGAATGTGATTGGCCTTCTGGGCTGCGATTGCATGCTGGTGGCTCATGGCCAGTTTTTCATCCACCAGCACCTCCAAGTCCCTTTCCACAGGACTGCTCTCCCAACCATTACTGATAATTACCCGAGTCCAGGTGCAGGACTCTGCAGCTGGCCTTGTTGAACCTCATGTGGTTCATCTGAG
>JAOXOE010031633.1:0-11758 GCA_028565055.1 Phoeniculus purpureus
GTTTATAAATATGTGAGGGGTGGGTGTCAGGAGGATGGAGCCAGGCTCTTCTCAATGTCCTCTAGTGATAGGACAAGAAGCAATGGGTCTAAGATCGAACAGAGGAGGTTCTACATCAATATGAGAAGGAACTTCTTCCCAGTGAGGGTGACAGAGCAGTGGAACAGGCTGCCCATGGGGTGCTGTGGAGTCTCCATCACCGGAGATGTTTAAAACCCACCTGGATGTGTTCCTGTGTGACTTGGTCTGGGTGATGATCTTTCAAGTCCCTTCCAACCCCTAATGATTCTATGATTCTATGAAATACCAGTGTGGATCTGGCTCTAAAAGACCTCTTGTTTTAGAGGCAAACAGTAAAAGGTCAGCAACAAGGGCAGTGGGACCAAGGGCAGCCTCAGCAAGTTTTCCAACAACACCAAGCTGTGCGGTGTGTTGAACATGCCTGAGGGACAAGAAACATGCAGAAGGACCTGGACAATCTGGAGTAGTGGGGCCATATGAACTTCGTGATATTCAACAAGGCCAGGTGCAAGGTCAGTCATCCGGGTTGGGGAAAACTGGTATCAGCACAGGCTGCTGATGAAGGGATGGAGAGCTGTCCCAAGGGCTTGGGGTGCTGGTGGGTGAAAAGCTGGGCAAGAGACAGCAACGTGCACTCACAAACCAGAAGACCCTTGTGTGTGCATGTGTGTGTGTCCTGGGCTGTGCGTCCAGCAGGTCAGGGAGGGGATTGTGCCCCTCTGCTCTGCTGAGACCCCCCCCTGCAGGGCTGGGTTCAGCTCTGGGCTCCTCAGCACAGCAGAGACCTGGGGCTGGTGAAGCAGGTCCAGAGGAGGCCCTAGAAATGCTGCTGTATCCACACTCACCAACCCCAGTGAAATGCTTGAAGACAAACTCAGTGAGAAAATCCACCCAGAGACTTCAGACAACAACTTGTGCATCTCTCCTCCTTCTGATAGCTCCCCTAGTCTGTGTTAGAGTCTGCCTGCCACTCCCAGGGACTCCGCAGTGTCAGTGACCCTTCAGAAGCCATCTGTCGGGAAGGCAAAGCGCCAGCAAGGACCACGGTGGCATTTTTAGGATGCAATTAAAAGCTGCCCTAAGGCAAAAGCATGGATGGAAAACACCAGCCCAACTGCATGTGTGACCTTTCCTCAGGACTGCAGCCTTTGCTGTTTCTCAGCGGTTTATTAAAGGCATTTTTTAATTGAAAATTTTATTTGATAAATCTTATTCAAGATGTGGGTGGGTGCAACTGTCCATTCCTTGGGGAAATTAAAAATCCTTGGGAAGTCTCTGTTTTAGAAAAACTCCTTAAAGCAACTTTCCTAGCAAATGGAGAGGCTCCAAACAGAACCCTTCAGTGGCTGGAGAGCAGCCGGCTTCTCCAGACCAGCAAAGATCTCTAAACAGAGGAAGGCAGAACCATAGAATGGGTTAGGTTGGAAAGGACCTCAGAGATCATCTAGTTCCCAGCCTTTGTTGTGGAGAGCAATGAGGTCTCCCTCATTGGTGTCCCAGCTGGGCTGGCTTACATTACACAGCATGAACTGAAACCACCATCCTGGGAAATCCCAGGGGCACCTGTGAGCAGTGCCAAGGCTGGCTGGTGACAGGAACATGGCCCTGGTTCAGCTTTGAGTGGCAACCTGCCAAGGCACAGATCTTCTAATTCACCCCACAGAACAAGGAACTGGTCTTCTGGCCAGCCTCCCTTAGCTCCAATCCTGCTTTGGGACCCTGTGTTCCCCAAGAGCAGATCTAGGAGCTGGATTTTACAACACTTGGTGTGCTGGAACAGAAAACAGATCTTAGAAAGATCTTGAAAAGATGTAAGATCCAGGTATGACAAGGCCAGAGAGGTTGGTAGACTGAGTCTTGGCCAGAAGGAACAGAACGTGATGGATGTTTCTCTCTCCCATTGTGTCTTCACTTGCAACACAGCCAGCCTAGACTAGCATCTGCCCACATTCTGTAGCCAGGGAGTGGGATCCACAGGGAAGAAGAGGAAAGGCCAAGGTGCCACCAAAAAAAACCCTAGTAGGGCTGCTGGTAGCATCACTCCAGTGGACACACTAAGCAAGATATCAGCAAAACAGAGATGGCCAACAGCTGTGAAGTGAGAGTGGGAAGGATGCTGAGGATGTGCTGGTCTGGAGGACACTCCCCTCCGTTCCAGTCAGACCAGTCTGAAGTTCCAACTAGAAGTAGTCTTGGCTGACTGAAACATCATTCAGTTATTCAGATATTTACTGCCTTTGGAGAAGCTTTAGATCTGTCGAAAAAGAAGATCTATCTTGTCCAAATCAGCACCTTGCGGGAGCTTGGAATACTGTGAGGAATCTCAAACAGCAACACACCTACCTTGGGACATCCACACCTCCACCCATAAGGCATCCCAGTCCACAGACCCAATCCCACGCTTAGTTTCTGGTTTCTGGAGACACACGCTCAGAGGTGTAGCTCAGAGCTGGTTGTGGCCAGTGAACAAGGACCACGAGAGCTCTTGTGCTTCACTCACGGCTCGCATACATTCAAGAGCTGCAAAAGGGAAGTTTCAAGACAGCTAAAAAGTGGCTGATAGACAAACCAGAGACCACCACTCTTACCAAGCACATGAAATGGAGATTGAACACCCCAGGCTGAGCTTAAATAGAGCTCCATGGGTGAGGTGGAAGCCACAAACACGGCTGGTCATGGCCATTAAGGCTTATTAGTGCTCTCAGAGTCCCAGCGCTAAGGATGAGATGTTAGAAGACACCTCTGTATGGTCAGCTGAATGAAACCTCGTTCTTGGGGGATCACAACTATTCATCCATCGGTCTGAGCTGAATGTTTCACCAGAGCTGATCCAGCCATAAAGGTGCCACAAGTCCAGCAGAAACTTTTCAGCTCAGAAACGCTCAAATATCTTGTTTTCACGTATCATAAACACCTTCCGTTATTTCTCCAGCTGCTCTCACTTGTCTTAGGGGTGGTTTCCTTCAGCTTGAGCCCCTCTCAGCTCCAGACCTTGCATCATGTCCATTCAGTGAGGCACCCAAGACCCTTGAGCAATCAGGTTAGGCCAGCAGATGTCTGCAGACCACAAGCCCACATCACCTCTCTATCACCCTTTGAAGTGTGGAAACCATCTAATTAGTGGGTAACACCACTGGGATGTTTGATGTCCAGAAGTGCCTGGGTTTACTGCTGCCCTGCAGGGAAACTGCTCTTCTCTGACGCCAGCCGGTGGCTTTGAGGACATTATCTCTTTTGAACACTAATGCCCACGGGCAAACAAAGGCATGTGGCTGAAGGGGAAAGAGTCCCACCCAAGAAAGGTGGGACTTCCTTTTCATGCTTTTGCACTAAAACTGATTCTGAATTCAGCTTGAGGGAAGGTCAGTTCCCATGCAAAGCATCGATGGGATGCATCCATGACCACAGGAAGGTTTGTGGGTTGTGACATTATCGCCAAGGGGCTGGTGACTCGCTCAGGAGACCTTGACTGCATGAGGCAGCAGTGGAGACCTCACAGTAAGCAAAACTTTCTTACAGATTCACAAAGCAAACACCGAGGTGGTGTGAGCTGTCCCAAAGTCTTGATGACGTTGAGCTGAGTTCTGACCTGACACTCCAGGGTCACAAGCACCAGGAAGGATCAGAACCAAGCCACAGCTCCCCGTAACTAACACAAGACCTCTTTTGACCCATAAGGTGGCAACCAAATATCTTAGAGACCTTGTGTGGCTTTAGAAAGCAGTGAAAGGCTTTGCAAGGGGAAAAAGCAGCATGTGGCCTCTGGTCCCAGCCCACCTCTGGCCAGGATGACTCCTGCCCTTCACTGATAAGATGAGGTAATTCAAGACTCAGCATGACACAGGAGGTGACATGACAAGCAGTAGGTGACTTCCCTGGCAAGAAGCAGTACTTTTTGTTCTTGCAGACCCTCATGGGGTCATTGCCCAATGCACAGATCTGGCCTCAAGCCCACTGGAGCACGTGGTGCCTCCAGTTTCCACAAAAGATACGATCTAAAGGCTAGGAGGGATCAGACCATTTTTGAGAATGTTGGTGGAAGAGATGGTGCTCCAGTTCTTGTCTACCAGCTCATGGGAAGGGTAGGATTGGTGCCCACCTGCATGGACATAAATAGTTCATGTGAGCCAGCCTGTAGGCATCTTGCACCATTCTGCAGACTGGCTGTGACACAAGCAAACCCCCTGCAGCTAACAGTGATCCAAATCCCTCTCCATTCAGATCCCCACTTGTTGTTACAAGCCCTGGGTGATGCTGGCAGAGCTTCTGCAGAAGCCAATGCAAAACAGAAACACCAGCACCAAGGAGCACAGCAGTCAGGCAAGTGCAGGCTCTGAAGGTCAGACTTTAAGCCCTGGCTCGTGAGGGACTTGCTGAAGAAGAGAGAGCAGGGTGAACCTGCAGGGCTTTTGTTTGAAGTGGTGGGGGCTTGGGTCTAGTCTGACTGTCCATCACCCTCGAAAACCCCAAAATCTTTGCTTCATCCCAGCCAGAGAGCAGTGGAGATGCTCTAATCCCTTCACTAGGCTCTCCAGTCTGTCCATATCTCTCTTGGACTGGGCAGCCCAGCACTGGACACTACTCCAGACATGGTCTCTCCCAGTGCTGAGCACTGCTGATAGAAGACTCCATAGACTCCTCTGCTCTTCTTGCTTGAGCTGTAAATCCAAAGTAAAAGCCACCATCTTGGATGAGGGCCACCACCCAGCTGAGACCTACATGCACTTTATTACTGTCACAAGCTTCCTTTCACATCCCTCCCCGTGATGATACTCCACAGATACCATTTTGAGCTGAGATGACTCATCGTCCTCTTCAGTCCTAGCCACTAGTGGTGTGGGTTTTTGCATCTCTCACCTGCTCATGGGAATGCTGCAAGATGCTGGGCCAGCAAGTATTTAAGGAGCTTGGCCATCAGGAGATAATTACTCAAGGTGGACTGCACCCATTCACACATCTTCAGAAGGACATATTGCTCATGGTAAGACACCAGATTTTACCTGAAGCACCTAAGGACATGTTTGTGTCTGGTGTTTGCCCAGAAGATTTTCACGTCTAGGAGATACGGAAGACCCATGGGGACACAAACTTCGTGAGGATGTATGAGGAGTGAGAAGATCTACTTTGCCCACAACTACATGCAGCTGGGTCACTCACCACTGTGCTTCAAAGCCTCTCTGCACACCCACCTTCACAGACCTCCTGGTCAACCAAGCCTCCAAACTTTGGCTGCTGTTTGTCCCCTAGAGCTCCTGAGCCCAGCTGAAGTTTCTTGGCTGGCTGGGAGCTGAGGAGTGGCTGCTGGATATGTTTTAACTCTCGTATCTCCAGTTGGTCTGCCTGTGCTGTGCAGAGCTGGTAGGGGAGAGAGCAGGAAAATAATGTAGGGGAAAGATGTGCCTGTGGCTCTGTTTTGTAATGTAAGGGCACTTTGGTTTTAATCTAGCTTGGGAAGACCCTGAGGGATGTCTCTGCAAGGAAAATAAAGGCAGAGAACACCAAGCTGTCAAGGTCAACCTGTTCCTCGTGTGTTGAGAAGGAAGGACTTGCAGCAGCTACAGACAAGGCTCTGCCCAAGCTGCAAGGAGAAGGCAAACCTATGGCAGACTGCTGCAGACCAAAAGCACGATCCACAATATTTCCATCATGCTGCAGGTGAACTGAGGTCAGAACAGCTTCTATGGACAGGCTGCACTGGTCATTCATCCATGCTTTAACCTCTGCACTGAAGCCTGGATGAGCAAGGACTTGGATATCACTAATGCATCAGGGTCTGGAGGACCCAGAACTTGGCTGAAGTTTGGCCCAGCAGCTCATTTACATGTCAGCAATGGGGAAGATGGCAGAGCATGGGCTTTTGTAAGACTCTCTTCACTACCAGCACAGGCAGGTTGACAGTTGCATCAGTTCAGCACATTGGTTCCCCTCAGGAAGATGTCACTGCCAGGAACCAGGCAAGTCATGGTCCTCCCACAAGGAGAAGTCATGCAAGGAGCAAGTCTGAGGGCAGTAAATTCTTCTAAACCAAATCTCTGCACAGAAACTGAAGTACCTCAGAGCTTACCTAAAGTCCTGGTCTCCTCACTTCACCAATATGTGAGATCCTGGCTTGCATCAGCCGCTTCCGGTCTAACGTGCCATGCTTGCCATGCAAGCAAAGCCCCCCCAGGGCTTAAAACCAACCATCCTCCGCTCAATCTCCTGTCAAGGGTTGGGATGCTTCTTCCTGGCCCAAAGGGAGGTTTGGGGCCACCCAAGAGCTTTCATCCCACTTTTGGTCCAAGTCTAGACACAATCCAAAAACACAGCTGAGAAGCCATGTGCACATCCCCATGCCTCTGGAACCCTTCCAGCATGGGGTTCTGCCTGCTGCCCCAGGCTTCAGCCAGTCAGGAATATTTAGACAGACCTGTCCTCCTTCCCCCAGACAATTCCAGACCGTGTAGACATGTATCTCAGCAGGATCCACTGGCTCTGCCAGCTCAGGGGCCCTGTGGAAGACCTGATGTTCTGCAAATATTGCATTGTGCATCTTCCTAAGATGCCACATTATGGCAGGAGAGTGTTTCCTGGATTGATTTTGCTGGCTTATTTCAGACTGCAATGATTCTCATGTTTGCAGTAATCATTGTACCAACAGATTGGGGTGTTTTACCTCCCTGGAGAAGGTTTTGAAGCTCAGCCTTTCCTTTAGGACTCAGAGATTGTTTCCTTCCCAGACCAGGAGTATGTGAAGAACTACTTATGCCATCCCTGCATCTATATATAAATCCTTGGCAATGGGTGGTGGGTCTCCTCCTCAGTCCTACAAGCATCCACTTTCTCTTTGACTGCAGCAGAGGCTGGAGGCAGCTCACCACACAGTGTAGATGGTGTCTGTAGGAAGCCCACTCTCTCATAGTTCGTGTCCCAAGCCATTTTCTTCCCTGCACCAAGCTCCAAATGTCTTTTCCCCCACCTCATGGGTTCAAATGAGGAGGGGAGGTAAAGTGTTAAAGAGGCAAAGCAGGAGAACTCTGGGACCTCCCAGATACAGCTTGGAAGGAGAGGGAAGGAGGAGGCTGAAATCAGACCCAAGATCTTTCCATAACGAAATGGCCAAACTCTGCCAAGAGGGTTTTTTCCACTGTACAGCTACTATAGGGTTGATGACAGGAAAGCTAATTATAACAACATCCTGTTTACCCAGAAGCGTGGAACAAGAGCCCAGGCACACTCAGGCTGTGAGGGCTAACCCTGATCCGGTCACACGAGAGACAAATCTCATCCCCATGCATCCAGGTCATTTTCTTCTGCAGGTGCAGAGCTACCTGTTCCTCCTGCCCCAAACTTTCACTGCTTGGCCCAAAGACAGATCCTGGACAGCAGCTCATGCAGCGTTGACCTTGCGCCGTTCCCGAGGAGAACAACCCGCAGAGCTGGGAAACTCCTCACCCTGCTCTTGTCAGAGCATGTGAGGTTTATTCAAATCCCTGTGGGTTCCAGCAAACTGCCTGGGAGGGAGATCTCCCTGGGAACACCCTGACCCAGCAGCACTTTGCAGAAGAAGCAAAACACCCAGCAAAAACCCACCCAGCAAGTCAGAGCTTCAGCTTCCCTCTCCATCACAGCTACATCCAGCAGACCAGTGCCCTTTTCCTATGTCCTCGTTGCACCACACATTACAGTTCTGGCTGGTGGGCAGCTGGATGTGCTAGCAGGGTCATCTCCAGATGTGATTTTGTTTTATGCCTTTCCACCAGTTTGTTTCACATCAGCCACGGCTCCTCTGCTCATCTGCTGCTGTCCTGCTCCTTTTCCACATTGCACATCTTTTTATTTCTCCTGTTAAGCCTGAAACATGATGAGACATCCCATGGAGGAAGGATGAGCTTTCTCCATCTCCCTGCCATGTTGCATCCACACCCTACACCTAATGACCTTGAGCTTTTGGGTTATGGGTTATGATGGGCACTCACTAGCAGCAGACAGATCACCGTTCTGTTGGCTTTTCACTCTTCAGCATCAGCATTTCAGAGCATGCAAACCCAGAGAACTCACTTCATTTATATAAATTTGGAGAAACCATCCAGGACCAGAAAATACCCATTTATGCTGAGCAAGTAGAAGCTCAGAAAACAGCAGGAGAAAGTATCTTCTAGCCTCTCCTGGCCAACAGAGCCAGTGGTGTGACACAGTGCAGAGAAAGAGCTGAAAGGCACAGATTCCTAAGGTAGGACTGGAGCTGGCAGGGGGTTCAGTGCCTAGATGTGCTCCAAGGAAGGTGCTCAGACCTGCCTCCAGTTGTGGTAAGCTGCCAGCATGTTCCTACCTGAGTACCAGAAATAAGTAGAATGGAGTATTTTGGTTGGAAGGGACATAGAGCAATCACCAAGTGCAACCACCATATTGTACTGATGAAGTCCAAAGAGAAAAAGATGGAGATCCACATCTGGATCTGAATTTACTCCAATCTCCAGGGAACTCAGCAGTGTTTAGGGCTGGATCCACCTTGGGGAGAGGGATTTTTAGCAAGTCTTTCACACCTTCAATCTTTCCTTACAGGCAACGTGCTATGGACCCTAACCACCCTGAGGCAGTAAAATAAAGTTGCTGGATTACTGAAGGTCCTGCCTTCCATGGGCTTCTAGGTCCCCATCATCTCTTGTTATCAGTGACCCTCCAGCAGCTTTGATGAGAACCATGTCATGTGTAACAGTCATGTGGATATAGTGCTTAAGGACAGGCAGTGACCTTGGGATGGTTGGGTTAATGGTTGGACTCCCTGATCTTGGCCATGGCCAAGACTTCAGGAGATCACTCTTGTCATCAAACCCTCTTCCTTCCTTCCTTCCTCCCTTCACATCATCTGCAAAGCTGAAATGTCCATAGATTTTTCCAGATCTTATTATAAATTAGCAAGGTTATCCCTGTTCATTTGTTATCCTGAAAGGCAAGAGTGTCTTTTTAGATGACCATGGCCCACCATTTCAACCTTCTCTTAAGCTGTCTTTCATCAATGTACCTCATGGGTTATGGTTGAATCAAGGTTGAATCAAAAACCTGAATTAAAGCCTGGCAGCCCCACAGGATCTGGGATGCAGCTGCCCACAAGGGACACCTGGCCCATAGAGAAGCTCAGGTCACCACCTGTAAGGGGCTGCCTGGTATGAGAGAGGGGCTTGCTAATCCTTTCCAAGCAGCATCTGGAGATCCAGAACTAACACAGCACTACAAGCCTGCCTGCACCGGTGTCCTACATGAGCCACTGCACCGCAGTGTAACAGCGCCTGGCTCAGACTGACCTCTGCACTGAAAAATGTGGATGGATGTGGTCAGAAGAACTCATGTATTTGGCAAATCACTCTGGCCAGATGCAGAAAAGAAGGAAAAAATACACAAAAGTCAGGGGGGTTGTTCTTAAAAGTCAACATCTGCCTCAGCTTATTCACACCAGCAGCACTAAATCAAAACAGAGCTAAGGCTGGAAACAAAACCAAAACAGCTCTTGGTTTGGGTCAGATTTCTCTTTTTTTCATCCCCAGCCTCTGTTTTCAGTGGACAGGGCTCTTCTGTTTATTTACTTTGCTTGACTCAGACCCAAAACTCCCTTTGATTTTTCAGAGTAAGCTGAAGGTGAAACTCGGGTTATTTGCTCAGCTGCCTCCACACCCCAGCACAGAGCACGAGCCCCTTGTGATGGAGGGCGTAGGGACAGACACTTCAAGTCAACTCCAAAGAACCACACAGGACACCCTGTGATGGAGGAGCAGGAGGTGTGGACCACAGCATTTCCCTTGTCCACCAGTGTCCCTGTGCAGCCAGGAGTGTGGTGAATTCATGGAATGGTTCATACTGGAAAGAATCTTTAATGCTCCTGCAGTCCAACACCTTGCAGTCAGCAGGGACATCTGCAACTAGAGCAGATGGCTCGCAGCCCCACGGTCCACCCTGATATGGAATGGTGCCACGGATGGAGCATCTCCCACCTTTCTGGGCAACATGGGCCAGTGCTCTCCATACCCTTTCCTACATGCCATGAAAGCCATGAGAAACAATGACTACTCAGCTAGAAGAAAAGGCAAGGTTGGTATCTGCAGAAACACAGATCGAGCAAATTTAGTTACGTGTCGGGAGTAGCATCGAATCAGGGTCCTAATTCCCTCTGGCCATGGTCTGGAAAGGCAGAAGCTCCATTATGGCACATTAGAAGAGGACTGACATGTATAGTCCCAAACCACATGTCAGAAAGTGAGAAGGCTTGAACAACTCCAGCTTTTCTTCTTCTAGCTCTCCGTACATGGTCCTAGGCTGTGGGACAGACTATGGTAAGAAGAGCCCTTGTTCTATAGTGAAGCAAAGTCAAAGCCAAGTTTAATCCACACCCTGTCTTTTTAGGAGCCCAAACTACCTCTCAGCTCAAGGTGACAGAAGAGAAAGAGATGAGGGGTGTCTTGGTGACATCTCTGGTTTTCAGCCTCTTCCCCATCTCCATAAAAATAGTGGTGGAGGATTTTGAGGATTCAAGTACTGGGGTTTAGTTCCAGCAAAGGAAGATCATGCTTCATTAGTCTTTTAAGATGTGCTCAATGAGTTAGCATCATAGAATCATAGAATCATTAGAGATTGGAAGGGACTTCGAAAGATCATCTAGTCCAATCCCACTGCCATGGGCAGGGACATCCCACCCTAGATCAGGCTGGCCAGATACTCATCCAGCCTGGCATTAAACACCTTCAGGGACGAGGCCTCAACCACCTCCCTGGGCAACCCATTCCAGGCTCTCACCACTCTCACGCTGAAGAACTTCCACACATCCAGTCTAAATCTACGCATTGATGCATCTCTTGGGAAAAGCAAGATGGACAGTCACATAGACCTTTGGTAGGTACAAGTGGTGCAACCACATAGCTGAGCAGTCCCAGTGTGTGACATGAAATGTTTCTGTACAGTAAAATGAAGAACCAGATGTTCAAGTTAGGGTCATGGGTCCTGTACTCAACCCATCGCAGCCCCATCCTACAACTACAGAAGATGGATCAGTTTGCCACTAACCAGTTTAGTTATATAGGGGTCCAACTGTGTAGGACTTGGATATCCCACCTGTTTCCAGTTGTTGTTCCAGAAGATCCCCAGTGTCTTGGAGGTCCTCTGATAAATTTGCCAGCTCTATGGGGATGTCCCAGGGCATTGCCCTACAGAGCAATGTTGCTTCTACTAGATTGAACCTTAGGGAGACAAGAAGAACTGTGTCCTTAGAGCATCTTACAAACTTCTCTGGGACTGAAAAGAAATTCCAGGATGATATAAAGATCTGCAGGGCAGCTGCTTGCAACCCTTTCTCCCTGATCAAGCATTGCAGGAAGGAACAGACTTTCTGTGCCAGGAGGAGGTTGCTGTGGGCATGTGGCCAATGAAGGTTGCCAGTCAAGGATGAGATCTGCTCAAGGACAGAATCCCATCCTTGGCAAGTACAGCTGGTACAGTGAACACAAGGACCTTTCCCCCCCTCTCAGCAGGGCCAAAACTTCTTTTTTCCTCCTGATCTCATTCTTGCAAAATGCTCAACTCCTGCAGCTGGAATTTTCCAAAAGCACTTCATCCTGCAGGAGGCAACCAGCTGGCCTGGAGAAAAAGTAGAGTCTGGCAGAGCTGTCAGTAACGAAAGGCAAAGTCTTGGCATAATAGGAAACAAGGAGGACCCTGATGGTAGATACCAGTGACCCCCTTAAACAGGCAGCACCTCGCCAGCTTGCCC
>JAOXOE010031634.1:0-11757 GCA_028565055.1 Phoeniculus purpureus
GACTTGGTCTAGGTGATCCTGCTGTTGCAGGTGGATTGGACTAGATGATCTTTTGAGGTCCCTTCCAATCCGTTATGGTTCTATGATTCTATGAATTGTGTATTGTAAAAGGCATGTATGTTTTTGGAGGGTAAGCGTGATCATCTCTCATTAAGCCACAACTAGCTGACACATTCTTCATTTCCAGGTAGCTGACAGCTTACTTGTCTGTTGCACTTAAGCAGTTTCTCAATAACGTTAACTGGATAGATCGTAACAGACGGTATTTAAATATTAAGACAATGTTAAAATCTCTTAAAACACTCAGCCAGCAGGTTTGTGTCACCTCATACGTAATGTATAGCTTATTTTGCCTTCAGACTTGCTGATAGACCTCTTAAAATGAAATACGAAGCACAAGAAAAGTAAGAACCAGGCACTCAAGTGATACTTAGAAAAATAGGTTAAAATATTGTTCTTAAAATCTTAAAATTTCCTCTTTGTTGTATGAGAACTGACAGCACTAAGGTCTGAATCATTTTCCAAGGTTCTTCAGAGACCTGAGATGCTGGGAGGATAATGATTCTCAATTTGTGTGGAGAAAAATGGTGCAGACATGACGGAAGATTCGCTGGTAACTCCAATATTAAACTACCTTATTTTGAAAGAATGAGTTTGAATGCGATTTCTTATAGTTTAATGAAACAAAACTAAAATATGCAGAATTTGTATTTTCTCCATGAAAGTAGAGACTACTAGTTTGATGCCTTATGAACAGTAGTATTTCCAGCTCAGACAAGCCCTCCTTACAAACAAAGTAAGGGCAAGAAGTCATCACTTAGGCCAAGTAAGCCTGAGAGACCTTTATCAGATGCCCTCTTATTCCATGTAGCTATTGCATAGCTCGTGATGGAGTCCCAGTAATTCTCCATCATAATCCTTTTCATTATGTTTTCTCGTACTGTCATAGGCTGGAAAATTTACCTATAATTTTCAAATGCCCATGATTCTGCCTTTGAAGATGGAAATGTCTTTTGTAAAAAATTAGCACACTAAATTTGAGCTTCATCAGCGGGTCTATTATTTTTACACTTAATTTAAATGTCAATGTGTTATCTTCTAAATGTTCAGACTTCTAAACTGCTGAATAATTTCCAGACTTCACAATGAAGGTTTTCATTTCAGAACGACATTTCCTTTAGATTGCACAGAAAAAAGTGTCTATAATTGCATAGAGCAAACAGGAACACAAGGGTTTCAGCAGGAGAAAATATACCTCTGTCGCAGTCGAGTTGTTAACTGATTAGCTACACTGAAATCGTAAAAATAACCACTGCTGCAAATTCACACAACCACAGAACATTAGGGACTGGAAGGGACCTCGAAAAATCATCTAGTCCAATACCCCCTGCCACAGCAGGATCACCTAGATCCAGTTGCATAGGAACATATCCAGAAGGGTTTTAAATGTCTCCAGAGAAGAAGACTTCACAACCTCCCCGGGCAGCCTGTTCCAGTGCTCTGTCACCCTCACTGGGAAGAAGTTCCTCCTCATATTTATATGGAACCTCCTGTGTTCTGGCTTACACCCATTCCTTCAACCAGTGTATCCACAAAATACCATTTACGCTTCCGTCAAGCACAGATGAACAGGAGATGATACATGGAAGATCTAGCTGCATTTCTCCCTATGTTCACAGCTCAGCTACAGGGGCAGCTGTTGTGGTCACTTCACATAATTCTGAATGATCAGGGGCAGCTGTTGTGGTCACTTCACATAATTCTGAATGATTATTCTGGAGCATCCATGAGCACTTTATTTGCCTGATTCCTGTGCATAAGGTTGCCATATGAACATCCACCAGACAGAATGTTAATGTCTTCTTCCTGGTGGATTAAAACACCTATCAGGCATACAAATCACCAAGCACAACAAGACACATAGAGTCCTACAGATTTCCTAGTATCAAACAATAGCTGACACAGGGTCATGTCTGGAAGCTGTATGATGAGTTTGTGGACAGCCCTCAGGATGCAGCAAGTAGGTTCACTATTTTTACCTTAATTTTGATTTACCTACTCTCCTTCATCTTAACATGCTATTGATATGATGTAGCAGGTCCAATCTTCCTCTGTATATTAATAGAAACTCCACTGAAATAGACAAGTTGAGCCAGATTCTTCTCAGTGTCTTCTAGTGATAGGACAAGGGGCAATGCATGTAAGTTGGAACATAAGTCCATCATGAACAAACACTACCAGTCCAGCAGGATCAAATGTATTTATCCCTTTCTTTCACCCCAATTTTCAAGTTTTACACTAATGGGCACAGGCTTAGAGTTTCAAGCTAAAAGAGGATAGATTTAGACCAGAACTTAGGAAGGAATTCTTCACTATGAGGATGGTGAGGCACTGGAACAAGTTGCCCAGGGTGGCTGTGGATGCCTTGTCCCTGGAAGTGTTCAAGGCCAGGTTGGATGGGGCTCCGAGCAACCTGGTCTGGTGAGGGGTAGGGGGTCTAGTGAGATGTCAGGGGGATTGGAACTAGATGATCTCTGAGGTCACTTCCAATCTAAACCATTCTATGATCTTTAATTTTAAATTGAGGGTATTTCACAGGTTAAATGATCTGTCTGTTTCATGGGCTGACTGAGTTTTCTTTCAAATGAACGTATCATGACCAGGAAAGAGAGCTGAACCCACCTGAACTGAACCTAGACATCTACTTATTCAGCTTTGTGTAGGTCTGTTGCATAGCTGGTATCTGGTCAGCCAAATTGCTTTCAGTGCTCCATGAGTTTTATGAATGAATCTCTCGTAGATGTGAGCTTAGATACTTGGCTCATACATGAAAACTTTTATTTTGATGTTTTAATTTAGAACTGAACCCTGTTGCTAGTGGCTTCAGGTGATGTCAGCACTTTTCCCATCAAAGTGTCAGCACCATATCCAACCCAAATACAAGGAATTAAGCAACAGCGAATTTTCTGGTGTGCGAGAGACTGGTGGACTGGCAGCAAGAACCCCCTAAAATTGTTTGTCCCCTTTAACCAAAACCAGCAAGAAAAGCAAAACAAAAACTCATCCGAGGGGTAGTTTTTGCATAAGAGTAATAGGGAGGTGTAGTCATTACGAGCAGAATTACAGAGCTCTCTGGAAGCTAGTCATTATAAACAGAATTGCAGAGACCTCTGGAAGGTAATTAAATGTTTTCTGACAAACTATGCAGTTGTAATCGAGGTCTGCTGGGGCAAAAAGGCTTTAAGCAATTATTATTTATTTACTAATTCAGAAAGGTCCTTTTTATTTACAGCCATTTGGGTTTATTAAGTAACTACATAGAATATTTATAGTATCTGCAGCCTATTCACTCTTCGTTTGGAAACAAGCACAGCATATCCACAGTAGGTAAGTTAAAACCCTGTATTATGTCATCAGGTTGGAGGCAAAAGCCTTTTACACAACATTTAGAGACACTCCTACACAGATCTGAATCATGCTGTGTGCGGAGAGGTGAACAGCTCTCTCTTTTTCTTCACCCTGACTGACTCAGAGGGGCTGCCTTCCCCCAGAGCAAGGAAGATATTCTGCAAGGAATCTAGCAAGGAATCGAGCTAAATCAGGCAGGCAGCTGGCATGCAAAAATCAATGGAAGTGTTTAGGATTTGAAAGCTTTGCAACACTGACAGTGAAAGACTGACTTTCATTAATTGGCAGCATTAATGCAGCTCGGCGAGGTCAATAATGAAGGAGGCACCTAAGAACGCTTCACATTTACTGTGCTGTAGGGGGCTGTGGAGATTTGGAAAGTATTGGATAACTCTGCAGGCCACAGGCCAGCTGGTTGTGACCATAATCTCTACATCCCTCAAAACTTGGTATTTTCAGATCCTCTATATTCTGAAACTACCACTTTCCTTGAAGAAAGCCGTTTACGTAATGAGTAGTTCATGAGTTTCATTTCACACAGACGTCTTTAATACAAGCACCTACCAATACAGCAACTATCTCTGTGACTGTCTTAAAGTTATCAAACAAATCAGTTAAAACTCATCAAAATTAACCCTCAACAATAATTGTGCTTAGTGCAATTTAAAGTGTGACAGTGACCTTTCTGTATTTCTCTTACAAAAACCCCTTACAACTTCTGCAACGTTCTCCAACAAAACCACGGACCACTACCAAAGCAGTTAAGCAAACAGAGAACTGCTTTGCTTTTGCAGAGAAATGTGTAGTCTTCGTGGATGCAGAGACCCTAAGCTGAAAAATCACATCTGAAAGGGTGCCAATTTCCAGGGCTGAGAAACACAATAGAGGCTAAAAGCTTAGTAAATTTAACTTGGATGTCAGTAGTGGGTAGACCTGATCTATAGAAGACTTGACACATAATTCAATGAAATGTCAGCTCTCTTAAGGAAGAAAAGAGAAGTTCCCAGAATAACCAAGGGAAATGCCTCCATTCTAATCAAGAAGACAACTACCTCAAAGTTGTGCATGAGGTTTATATTGCTCAAGTTCTCCCACCAAACCACCCATCAGGCCACAGAAAAGCCCTAAAACTACTCAGTCTTGACTTTTCAGTCCTCTGTAGCTCAAAGTTGGTTTGAAACCTCGCTGTGCATTTGAAAGCACCCTTTTTCTCAAAGGTGTATGTATATTATCTGCACACAAAGCACCATCAAATCCTGTCTTTGGCTTTGGCTGACTGTGATGAAAATTTTCCTGCCCCACAATTGGTCACTGCTTTTCATATCCATTAGCTTAACTGTGCATGTAATTGTCTCCTAGCAGAATTAATCCAATACAGTTGGGACTACAAGGCACCTACCTTAAACTGTTTAAGAGAAGGTAAATATTGGCTAATTAACTGGATTAGACAACAGTTCCACAGGCACTGCTGTCTGATTGGCAGGCCAAGGATTCAGGGTCAGCATCAGTAACTCACTAAAACAAATCCAAGCAAAGCTTTAGAAAGCTGTGGGCACATTTAACCTCTGATAGCAGGCAACATACAATCTTTCTTCATGTACAGGTAACAAACGTGGTATGGAATCACATAGGATAACCCGTTTTTAGTGTCCTTCTTCAGGAGAAAGACCTTGAAAAAGGAAAAATGGAGTTAACAGGAAGAATCATCATCCTTTCAGGCACCTTCCAGGAAGAATGAAGAGCCTGGATTTGGTGGCAACCAGTGCTCCAGCTAGACACTTCTTCCTGCAGCTAAGAAGTGCAGAAACAGGTGAACATAAAAGGTTGTTACGTGCTATTGAAACATCTTTATCGTTTCCAAACAGATCATCTCAGACTCAGCCTTGGATAAAAGTGTTCCGTTTCTGTTTTATTTCAAGGACTTGAGGAAAAGGAAGAAAAACAAAAGTCAATGCAAGTTTAGAAAGATTCCTCTTAGGACGCCGCCCACAGCTCTGAAGCTCTGATAGCATTTGTTCTTCTCAGGATTTTTTTCTCCTATCTACTTAGAAGAGTTAGAAGGGACTAGATTATATCTTGAGAGTCGTCTTTTCTTCTGATGTGTCTAGCCAAGAACAAGTTCTGCTAGCGAGCAGTAGGTTTTCTGAAAGAGTCAAGCCTCATCTTTCAACACAAGGTAGTAGACATCAGAAGTCTCATAGTAACAGTTTCAAAGGATGAGTCCAACCACAAGATCAGAATTGAGAAGCTGATGTTACTACATCAAAGTTTGAGAACTGAGCTGTGCACTGTTACAGTCCGGCCTGTTGACTGAAATATCAACACAGAGAAAGAGTTTCTGCTGCTTATCTGCCAGTCTTTTAAGAAGTTAGTGATTGCTGTGTAAGTGCTTGGCTAAAATGATTAAATATACAAAGGGGTGATTCTATGATTAATGTGAGTGGCTGTATTAGGAGTGGGAAAATATTGAGTATGACAGTAACACGTGGAGTAGTAACAGTAATCAAAGTGAGTCAGAGGAAGAAAGTAAGAGCAATGGAATATCAGAGCTGAAAATGGATAAAAAACTGCACCTGTGATGCAGCAGAGAGACAAAAAATACTTGGATCCAAAGAAATACATAGGTGCCCTCACTCATTAATTAATTGTGTATAATCAAACACATAAATAAGCAGAGAGGTGGGTAGAAGAGGCTAGTCTGCAACTAAAATTACTCTCTTCAAGTTTGGAGCAAATACTCATCAGTACTCCCCAACAGACTGTAAAGTGTAACAGAATCACAGAATCTTCAGTTGGAAGAGACATTTAAGATCATCAAGTCCAACCTTCAACCCAGCAGTACCAGGTCACCACTAAATCATGTTCTTAAGCACCAGCTCAAGGTAGTCAAGGAGGATGACTTGCATTCCATGGACACTGTCAGCAGAAGGTTCCGAAAGTTGTCCTAGTTCAGGGGTGATGCTGGTCACAGCCCACTGCAACCCGGGAGAACTCAAAAGTTATCACTTAGGATCATTATTTATAGGGTTACTTGATAGGTAATTTTCTGAATTGGGTCCAACTCAGGTGATGCAATATTCTGGCATTTTCCACCAATTGCAAGTGTCCAGAGCCTCCTAGATTTTGGGGTTCTGCTAACACACCAATTTCTGCCATGACCAAAGTATAAGCATGCTCGTCACCAAGAAGCAATTGATTAGCATTACAATCCCCAGGCAATAATGGGGAGCAGGAGCCATCAGAGTTCTTAATGCTCTAGTCCACTGTTTACGATCTATACTAGACTGTCTTGAGGTTTTATCCCCAAAGAGAGGAAACAGGAGTCAGGTATGTCAAGAGAGTGCCTTGGTGTTCAATACAACTCACTTCAGCTGACTTTCTCATGGTTTGTTGTGTGGCTCAAGCAGTCACACCATGTACTAAGTGGTCCCAGAGTAGAATTGTATGACCACATGAGCAGGTGTAAGAAACCTGTTCTTTTGTGTTTAAGTTTCAGGCTTTAGGTGACACTTGATGCACTGCTTCTGATATGCAGAATTACAACCAGAAGCACAAGGCACTGGTCTTGACGAACAGTGATGAGGTACATGCTGGCGAAAACAGGAGGCAGTGAGACAGATTAAAATTTCCTCCAGCAACAGAGCTCGAATGTCATTTGTTCAGTCAGCCAATACTGAATGTAGAATATAGAAGATGAATAAGGAAGAAGGAAGTACACTGATAATCTTTCATGGATTTATTATGACCCTAAGAAGGACCCAGCAAATTTCTTGCCTGTGTGAATAACTGGAACAGAAATGGGGTCTTCTGGCTTCCACATCTCTGTCCTTGTCACTGCTGGTCATGTGTTGATACAACAGTTTCTGGCTACTCTTGGCTGCTCTACAAGCTGACATCCATGCACTCGCTGTGTATGCACCACTTTGTCAAACAGAATACTTGCTCGACGCCACTGATGGCTGTAATGAATGAAGGCATCTGGATGGTGACACAGACAGATTCGCATGAAGTACAGATTTCCAACAGGCTGCAATGTTCTTCACTAGGCAAAATGATGGTTTGTTAAAACTGTGTTTGTTCGAATAGCTTTACACAGCCTAAATGGATTGTGCTAAGCACTCTTTTCCTCATCTCTTTTTGAGGAAGATCAATCTCTTCCTCTACTCAACTCTCATGATCTCCTACCTGGAGTACTGTGTCCACTCCTGTTAAAGCAGGTACAGAGGAAGGCACTGAAAATAGTCACAAGGCTGGAGCACCTCAGCTTTAGTGAAAGACTGACAGAATTAGGATTGTTCAGCCTGGAGAAGAAAAGGCTCTTGGAAATTTCAGCATTTCAGTACTTAAAACGGGACTTGGAAATAGATGGAGACAGACTTTTTTTAGTCAGAAAAAGGGCTGGTAGTTTTAAACTTAAAGAGGATAGATTTAGATTGCATATAAGGAAGAAATTGTTTATAGTTAGTGTTGGTAGACGCTGGATCCTGTTGTCCAGAAAAGTTGTGGATGCCCCACCACTAGAAGTGTTGGAGGTCAAGTTGAATGGAGCATTGCGCAACCTGATCTGGAGAAAAATTTTCCTGCCCAAGGCACTGAAGTCACATTAGATAGTCTTTAAAAGTCCACTCCAATACAAACTATTTCGTGATACTATGATTCTTTTACCTATTTATGGGCAAATTTACCAGATGGTGACAAACCAGGAAAACTTAGATTAAAATGTTAGAATTTGAACTGACAGTTCCTGAGCTTCATTACTTTGGAGTGATTTCTTCTCATGAGACCAGAATGGCCATCAACATCAAACAGCTCTTACCATAGCCAGTGGCTTACTGACTAATAATGCCCTGATCCTACATAAGAGGGTTTTGAAGAATAGCCCTGTATCATTGAAAACTCTACATGTTTCCAAATCATGAAGAGTTCATGTGAACACTGTGTTGATAATCACTCAGTTAATAGTTATGGAAAGGAGCTTATAAACCACTTGTCAACCAGCAGACAACATGACTACTACTACTTTTTTACAGACATTCAGAGTGCAGCGTGTCTGGTGAGTAATTTCTGGCAGTGTTATTCCCAATGCAGTAGCCTTCACAGTGCTGGACAGCGGGCAACAGTCTGTTGGATGACTATCAGCCTCTTAGCTGAATGTATTGCCTCTAGTTTTTACTACCTGGCTAAAGCAAAATGAAAATAGAAGTTTGCTGTTGTTAACAAACTCTAGAGAAGGAACCATTAGTCTCTTCAATTCACTTCTCTGTATATGGAAAACACACCTCTGCCTGTCTGAAACAACAGAAAAAACCACGTGCCATTGGAACCTGATGTATCATCTCATAGTGAAACCTCTTATAGCCTTCTCACTTACATTACCTTTGGGATCCAAACAGAACTTTTTCCAGTCAAGCTGCTTAGCAGGTGAGACACAAAATACAAAAGAACTTTTTATGTTCTTTATGTCATCAGAGATCGTACACGTTACTGCATCCAGAGGTGACATTTTAGGTCATCAGTGCAAAAGGGTGGAAAACATATTAGGATATGCACTAAAAAGTCTGCTGTGCAACAAGAAACTGAAAATATGTAGCTGTATGATATCAACTGCTGACTTAGAAACAGAGAATGGACCGTCAGGTGATGGGAGATGAAGAGAAATAAAGGCTGTTATTCCGTGTACGCTACATTAGAGCATGTATGAGGCTTCTCTAGAGCTCAGAGACATTAGTCTTTTCAAGGAGTCAGGCTCTCTGCTTTTCCCAAATAACTTCCCATCACACTATTGGACCAAACTCTGTTCTTTACACATAATTTCTCTCTCGACGGTCTCATGAACATTTCATGTTGTTTCTCCTCGTATATTTTTATGATACGAGCCATACCCTTTCTTGTGTTTCAGTCAGAAGGTTTCTAGTATTGTAATAAAGTGCAGGCAATTTTGATAGCCTGCAGAAAGCTGTCAAAATACAAACTTTTATTGAAATACACTCCAGTTACTGAACTGTATTGAACAAATTTACTCCATTGTTGTATCTGATGTCACAAAATGCTTGTTGATGGAGCTCTGCTTGTGTACTTCTATCCTGCCTCGTTTAGCTGCAAGATATTAAATATCAGCCAGACTTTCAAACTGACTTCCAGAATAAAAAGTCTGGTTGTGCTCTGATGACCTAGAGGTGCTTTCAGCGGGGGACTAACACTTCACCAACACTGAAGCCAACTAGGTGAAATCAGCTTCTTGCTGCAATTCATCAGTGAGAAAGACGTGGGGTGAGATCTTCCAACTTCATTGACTACTTCTCTTCCACATACTTCACCTTGGAATGGGAGGCACTGGGCTGTGATAATCATTGTTACAACTTGGTACAGACCAGATTCTACACCAAGTTTCCAGACCATAGTATGTCTTTGCTCACAGGTGAGCACACTAGGTACAAAGGTGGCTTATAAACAAAAGGATGCAATGATACGATGTACTCTTATGATGAACTGTTAGTAAGAGGAATGAAAAGAGCTACAGCTCTCACTTTCCTCTGGCACTGAGCTAAAGACAGAGCCCAGGTCTTGAACCAGGCTTCAATAGCAAATGGATTGGGCTGCAGGTCAGCTCTGTCTAAGACACCAGGATGCAAAGCTGCAAGATGCCATGGCTCTGAACTCTGCAGCCTCTCAAGGACAGGACATGCGAGCTTGCTAAACAGAGAAACAGCAGAGAGGCTGCAGCCCTGTAGGGAACAAAACCTGCTCTTCACCTTCCCCTGTTCTGACACGGAGGTGATAAGTGGCTGTGAGTTTATACAGCAAAAACAGAGTGAAAAAACAAAATTACATTTCTAGCCCACCATTTGCATCCTTCTGTTAGATCCTGACGACCTCCGAATCTTGTCTTATTTTTGTGACTACTTGGCCTTTACGAGGTTTTGGTTTTCAGTCGTCATGGCATTCCAAGGGATTTAGTCACATCCAGAGGGAGAGAGGTGCTGTAGCACAAATGCACAGGAAAAAAGAGGAGCTCATCCTACAGAGCTCATTGTTAAAATAGTTTCTGAGAAAGGGGGTTCTGGTGATGATAATCATTTACAATGCTCACATTTTTTTTCTCCTCTTCAAGCTTTTACGTTAAACATCCTATTAAAACAGGGCAGTGGTTTTATTAATTGTATTAAATTAACAGAAAAGTGCAAAAACCTAAAATTAACCTGAAAGCTCATGGCAATTGGGTAGAAAACCTTCGATAAAGCAACACAAACAATGCTGGAAGTTAACAGTGACTGCAGGAATTTGACTGGAATCGAGTCATGTAAAGGGCAGGCGATGCAGCCAGGGATCTGTGGCTGCTTGCAGCTGGAGACATCAGAAACAATCACATCATCTTGATAAACATCTCACTGTTCAACAAAGTGCCAGTTCAATTTTAGAACCAAGTTCCTCTCTTCTTATCACTCAGCATGCCACAAAAACTTTACTTCACTGTGCGTGGTAGTATAAATTGCTCAGTGGTTTTATTGTGTCCCTAGTATTTGTTTACACCTTCCATTTCAGAGCAGCTTCTTGGTTTCTATGTCTGATCATGTTCCTAGACTGCTCACAGTGCTGTTGCTAGTCACTGTGATCATCCAAACAATGAACTTTTCACTCTTGTTGAAAATGTTATGGGCATGATTGAAATTTGGAGAACATTGTCTCTTATATTTCCAGCTGAGCAGGTTGATTTAGCATAAGAGCAGCCCCCTCTCTTTGTCCTCTTGAAAGCAATGGGGTGTGACTCAGATTTGAAGGGTTTGTAGAACTGGTGGTGAGGAGCCCTTCCACCACACAGACCTGGCAGCATTCACTAGCTTCTAACCATTAACTGTGTTTTTTGGCATCATTCAGTCAGCGGCAGGACCGGAAAGAGTCTGTAGATCATTTTGATATTTTTTAATGCTGGCAAATTTTAATCTATCACAGATTCAGCCTAAGTCAGTGGAAAAATTCTCTTACTCCTGCTGAAGTAGGTTGGAAAAGAAAAGAATTTTTGAAAATTACAGCAATGAACTTTAAAAACCTGGTTGCAAATGCACAGCATCCCAAAGTGGTCAAATTGTGTCACAAACAACAACAAAAACATAACTTTCATTCCTTTAGGTACATAGACTGAAGCTCCTTTCTGGTTGTGTAAACTCAGCTTCACTCTCTCGTAGATCTTTGTCTGTTAACTATGGAGCAGGAGCTGTTCTGCTCTGCTTTGTGTGGTTCTGCTCTGCTTTGTGTGGTTATTTGGGTCATGCATTTTGGTCACAGCAACCCCCAGCAACGCTACAGGCTTGGAGAAGAGTGGCTGGAGAGCTGCCTGGTGGAGAAGGACCT
>JAOXOE010031635.1:0-11754 GCA_028565055.1 Phoeniculus purpureus
TCTAGCCTTGAGCTCTGTGGTAGGGGTTGGACTTGATGATCTATTAGGTCCCTTCCAACCCTGGTGATACTATGATAATACTATGAGTTGTTTGAGAGGGTGTTTTCATGCACTGCTGTTGCCTGTCTCCTGCGTGAGGGTTGTGTGGGACGCTCCACGTGTGTTCTCACTTGGCTTAGGACAAAGGTGAGCTGTCTGCAGTCGGTCAGTTGACAGTTCTCGTTAGCAGAGTCCAGCCAGGCAGCAACGGACAGCAGAGTACTTTCAGGAAAGGCTTCTGTTGCCTGCTCCAGGGCCGGGTGTTTGATCGGAGAGGGAGGGTGCCGCAGTGAGAAGGCAGGAGCGGTCGGGGCATCGCCGCTTTGTTGGCCTGCGGCTCCCGCTCATGCTGACGGTGCTCGCGGTGGGATTTGCTGTGTAACTTCAGCTGTCTCTTTTAGCTGTCCAACATCAATCCAAGTAAACTGGGTTAATGAAAACCACTGTAATGGGGCACTGTTCTGGGGTGCTTTTACTGACAGGTCAGTGAGCAACTCCAGGAGCAGCTGTGAGCGAGATGGTGACCCAGGGCTGGGGGCCGTGGGGCAGATGCTGCCTGAAGGCAGCGTGCCTCCCTCGGGTGAGCAGGACACTGCCTTTTCTCTTTGGTTTCTAACCTATCCATTAAAAGCCATGGAAGCCTAAGAACCTTTCTGGGAGCTAATTCCCATAGCAACTAATTTCACTGTACTGTCAGCTCATGGTTTGTCTGCATTCGGAGCATTGCCACGCAGCTGCAAACCTTCTGGAGCCGCGCGTGCGAGATCGTTTGAGTGCATCTGGAGCGGCCGTGGGCTGTCTTAGGGTTGTAGGAGCTAATGGACGGTGCCTGGTGTCCCAGTCAGGCTGGCGGTGGCCTGGCAGCTGCAAACACTGCAAACTGGTTTTGGGGAGGGGAGCCTGTCTGCAGGGGCTCCTTGTGACCCAGGTGGGACCTTCTCATCCATCTGAGCAGTCACGCACAGTAAACAGCTAGCAGGGCCGGTATGGTGAGGTGAGAGTGCACTTGTGTTCACATGGGTTGGGATCGATGCAGAATTAAAGCACCAACCTGAGTTAGAGCAAAGCTTACTTAATCGTTAGGAGCTTCTGTTAAACTTGCTTTAGGTTAACCCAGAACGAAGCATCTGAAATGCTGAAGTTTCATTTAAGAAAACAGAGGAGGGCACAAGACAGGACCCACTCTCCCCATCCTCAGCAGTACGAAGGCTTTAACCACTGTGAGGGGCAGGAGTGAGATGGTACCTCTGTCCTTGTTATCCCTTTGTTTAGTATGTCTGCAGCTCTGGTACCGGGTCTGAGTCTTCTGGCTGTAGACAGGGCTCTTCCTTGGGTTGCGGCTGAGCAGGGCTGTGAGCAAAAGCAGCAGGTGGGTGGGTGGGAATGGTCGGCAGATTGGTGTTGGAGTGTGGGTCTTGGTGGGGCCACTCTCAGGACAGCCTGTAGCAGAGCAGACTTCCCTGGAACAGCCTCATCACGAACTTGTCCGGCTGCTGCCACAGACACGGTTATTGCAACCCAGAGAGCACACTGACCTAGGTGGTCTGTGCTTGTGACCTGAAACCTGAGAGCAAACAGGCGGTGTGCTGGGTGCCTCTGAGTGTGTTCACTGCTGCTGTCGGCACGTGGCTGTGGTACAGGCAGCCAGGCTGATCAGCAGTCAGCAGGACATAATCATCTTGTCCTGGAAACATGGCCGGTCAGTGAATCAACACCTCTTAAGAACAGCTGTGTCTTCTGGGACAGATCACTTGTGATGAATAGGTGACAACCGCAGCTGTCTGACTGCAGAGCAGCAGGCTACGAAGGACCTTGTGCCACTGCTTCCCCACCACCACCACCCTCCCCAACAGCATGAGGGGTGGGTATGAGGTGCGCTCGGGGCATCAAGTAACAGCCTCACCGTGGCTTGTTTTCCCCAGAGGACCCATTCACATCCCACTTCTTGCCTGGGGTCTGTTCTGCTCATCATGTCTTGTGGCCTTGTGCTCAGCAGAGGAGGACAGGAGGAAGGCTCCCACCTGCTTCCCAGAAGACGCTTGCAGTGTCCCACCAGGGAGGGACAGACCAGGCGTTTTGCAGTCCAGTGGCTGCTTCTGCTTTTCTCTGGGCTTCGGATCCGAACTGTAACAGAGCACCTACGGCTGTGCAGGGCACTGGCCGGGTGGCAGCTGCTGCGTTCCTGTCACCGGGGGCTGCGGCGCACAGGGCTTCTGAGCCGTGTCAGCGGGACGGGTTTGAATTTGCCCCTTAACCTCTAAGAGGAGCCAGAGCAGCGTCCTGGGAAGAGCTTTTGAGGTTACACCTTGCCCGGAGCTTTAGAGCAGGTGTAGAGAACTGTTCAGCACAGCAGTCTGGGTCTGGAACAAGGCGTGTGGCGTTGTTTCTCTGCTCAGGGCTGCCTTGGGGTGGTGGCTGCGTTTTAAATAAACTGCCAAGCCCACCGCCGGCAGATGAGTTTTGATCTTTGCTTTCGTTGTTCTCCGGAAAACAAGACTCTCGCGTCAGACGTGTCCCTGACGGGGTCAGCAGTGGGGTATTTTTAGCAGGCGCAGTGGCTCTTGCGTCGCGCGTTCACGCCTCGCTGGTTCAGAGCGGCAGTTGCTTTCTCAGACACGCTTTCAGGGCTTCTGCCAAGGCACCCGGGGTACTGCTGCTTCGCATTACAAGGTCCTGCTTTGTCAGGACAGAATCCAGCCTGGCAGGGCTGGAGCTGGTCTGTGCTAACGTAACTCCGCGGTACAGCGTGTTCGGCTGCCGGCGGGACGCTGGAGCCAGACCGCGTGCTTCTCTTGCTGCGCACCCAGCACGGAGGGCTTGCTGCCTGCCTCTGAAACTGTACGTCTGGGGGCTTCCTCCTTTCTCAGGCGTGGGCGGCGCTGGGGTCATGCGTGTGGCTGCTTTGCTAGGCAGAGGCTCAGGTCGCCAGCCAGTACCCAGGCTCAGCGCTGCTGGTAGCTGCCGCAGCTGCTGGAGTTTGCTTTTTAACGGTCAGTCGGTGAGCTGCTGCCTGTCGTGACGGCAAAGGGCTGGAACCACACGTCTCCTGCCTGTCCTCTCACGAGACTGAGTCAGGCGTTTTTCCTCTGCTGGTGCTCTGAAGTAAGTGATGGTTGTGGCCCAGCTTGGGCTTGGTGCTGAGATAAGGAAACCTGCCTGCTCCACTGAGATGCTGTTTGTCTTTTCAGGTGTTTTATCTGTTCTGGCTGCGGGAGCGAAGACTTTGTGTTGGGAGGTTCCCTGCGAGCACAGGGAACCTGCAGTTTGAATGGTTTAGTCGTTAGAAAAGATTGCTGATACTAGAGGTCCCTGTCTTTTGGGCTTGAAGCTGGTGCCTCTGCAGCTACGGTGAGTGATTTCTTATGGGGGGCTCTGAGGTCAGGCTTCCCTGAGGTAGTTCTCCCCAGGGTGTTCTGGAGTGTCCCACACAGCACAGAGCCGGGAGAACCTGTTAGAAGGTGCCACTTTTGGACTTGGTGAACAGCAGAGGCAACCGGGCTAAGAGAAACCTCAAAAGATACTTGGAGCCTCTGGAGCGTTCAGCTGAGGGTGTTTTGCCGCAGCTGGTTGTTTTCCCACAACAAGAAGGCAGTTGGAGGAAACTTGAGGAACCCCGGAGCTGGGTTCTTGAAGGCAGAAGTGCGCTTTTTTGGAAGCATGCCTGCGTCTCCTGGTTTCACTGGGCATCTTCTGATTGCCTCTAGAACCAGGTGCTTCATTAAGAAAGCAGCGGCGAGCCCCACAGTCCGGAGGAGATGTCCGTAATGCTGGGGTTGCTGCTGGTGGTGGTACAGAGTGTCTCTCTGGGCTCCCTGGCGCTGGTGCCTGGCGATCTCTTTGCTGTGTGCCTGCTGTGGTGAATGCAGCCTTTGTTGGCAACAGGTTCTGCTTTGCTCTGGGGGCTGCTGGGGTGGGGGACCTTCTCCGAGGTTACGGCCGGTCAGGCCAGGCTCCCAGTCCAGCGGCCCGGGGAGCTGGGGGAGCGGCCACGAGTCACTGGTGCTCCGAGGGCTGAGAATGGCGCGCTGTGTTTGGTCCACACACGCTCGTTCCTGGAGGACAGAGCTGCATTGTTGAGACAAAGAAAATGAAAAGACTACAAGCATTCAAACTATTTTCTTTTCATCTGGGGAGCCTCTTTGCTTTGGGGAGCTCTGCTACGGAGCTCTGCTAGGCAGCCCGACCAGCCACCGACAGAATGCGAAGGTTTGCTGAGAGCAGGAAGAAAGTCCTGGCTGGTGTGGATTTTGCTTTCCTTGCAGCTTACGAAAAGTGGGGTCGTGCTTGGGTGTGAGACGGTGCCGGAGCCGGGCTGGGAGGCCTGCAGAACCAGCACAGAAGACAAGTGACGGCCGGTCTGTTTCAAAGGAGACTATCTATAGTCCCTCTGTTTTCAGCTTTTCTGTGGTGCGTGTTCCACTCCGGCGGCTAATACCTTGGGTTTTACCGCTGCAGCCTTCTCTGCCATTGCTGCAGCTGCAGGGCATCTCCAGCAAAGCCAGGAAGGGTCAGATACTCTGCTGTCCGCACTCCTGTGGTTTCAGGAAGTGTGGGTTAAAGGGAAGGGTCTCTGTAGGAAAGGACACGTTGTGAGTGTCTTGTGCCAGCTCTCAGTGCGAACCAGCACAGTGCTGCGTGTCTGGAGAACAGCTTTGAGTGGGGATGTTGCTCTTCTTGCAAAACAGAATAGTGGATGTTCAGGGTTTTCTGGGTCGGTTGTTCTCTGTTGGTGGGTTGGTCTGTTACTTCAGTACTGCTCTGACTTTCTACTTTCACCGAGGCCACCAAGAAGTACTGACCCAGGACAGTGACTTAGTGTTCACGGTGATTTGTCACTGCTGTTCAGGACCTGCAGCTTCCTCACATGAGCTGAGCTATCACATTAGCAGGATACTGCCAGTTTGAAGCCTCGTTGTTGTTACTAACCCAGAGGCAATAGCTGCTACCATAGCAGTTTGGTTTGTCAGAGCCAGGGTCATGTCCTCAGCAGTCCCCTCGCAGTCAGATTGACCTGTGCTGTGCAACTTCTGAACAGGTGGTTGTAACCCAAGTGAAAAGGAGGTCTTAAAAAAACCCGACACCACCGAAGCGTCGCAGAGCACAGCCCCTTCACCGCGAGCACACCCTCGCGAGGGAGGAATCAGCCCAGAGGGGTGAGGCCAGAGCTGGAGCACTGGGAGGCACATGAGGAGATGTGGGGACGGGGGCACAGTGCAGTGCTTTCAGAGTATGTGTCCCCTGCTTTCTGAGTGTGAGTGGAGGCAGAGGCGCTGTCAAGGCTGACACTAGGTAAGAGAACTTCCTAAAGGGACAGGTGTGAAAAGAAGACGTTTTCACAGTGTCCAGGTGTGTAAAGAGACAGCCAGGGTCATCCTGGCGGTGGGTGTGATGTGGGAGACAAGCCAGTCCAAAAAGGATGAAGGCGGTGGTCTCTTCCTTGAGCAGTCGGTAGTATTAGAAGATTTTGAATCACATCAATTGAAGAGAAGTTCAAAAGCAAATGTTCCTGCTTTATGAAGGACTTGACCCCGAAGACATCAGTGTAGCCGTGTCTCTGCCGTCAGTAGTGCATCGCTGTGGATATTATAAGGTCACTGACGCTGCGACCCACAGACCAGTGTTTGTTTGGAAATGAAGGGGAAGCTAGTCTGGGGAGGACTGCTGGGGAAGACAAGTAGAACCTGAGGATTGCCGAGCACGAGTGCTGTGTCTGTGGGAAAGGACAGCGTTCCCTGCTTTCTGCCCGTGAGTTGAGCTGGGACCCCTGAGGGCGTCTGGCCGTCACTCAGCTCTGCCCACATGCAGCTGTCTGCTGCAAGGGAGTTTTGAGAGCTGCTGGGCAGGGTCACTGTGAGCAAAGATGGTCAGAGATGTGATTCGTGGGTTGGGCAGCCGGTGAAGTTGCTCAGGTTATCCTTTTGTTCCTGAAAGACATAAACAGGGGTTGCTGTGTGCCAGCCGCCGCCTTGGGCGGCCTCTCACCCGTCGCGAGCCCAGAGCACACACAGAAATGGGGCCCGTGTTTTGTTTGGTGCCCTCGGCAAACTGCCAGAGCAGCGACGTGTATTCCGCCTGAATTCGACCCGCCTCGTAGCTCACGCCCTGGGTTTGTGTTCTGAAGTACAGGCGCCTCCCGTCTCGTGCGTGGCATGTGGGCGCCCTGCTTTCCTCCGCAGCCCGGCTGCTGGGACACTTTGGCTCTTGCTGGGTGGCCGAGGAGTTCCCTTCATAGATCGGACCGCTCAGAGCCGGCCTGGCGCTGGCTGAGTGCGCTGCTGTCAGCGATTCTCGTTGGCTGCTCTGGATTTGGTGCTTTTGTAGAAATTCTGCGAGTTCCAGGTTTAGCTCCAGGTTTTCAGTTACTCTGTGACTTGTGTCAGCTTTTGTGGCAGAAGAGCGTCAGAAGCAACGTAAAGAGAAGGAGGGTGCTTCGCCGAGGAGGTGCAGTCATAAGTGACGGTGAGTGTCGCGCTCCTTAGAAGCCAAGGCGGCTGCTCTGAGGCCGTCTTTCACTCGTGAGCTGTCGGGTGCCCAGCTGTTGCGTTGGGTGTGAGACTTCAGATCTATTACTGAGCCAGCAAGTCGGCTGCAGTAGCCAGTGGTGTCGGGTGCTTAGTGCGCGCTGTCTGCCGGGTAGGCTCGCGCCTTCAGCCTCGGCCAGCCATCGTTTCCAAGCGGGCGCATCCTTCCTCGCAGGGGCAGCGTCCAAGACAGCTTGTGTTTGCAAACGCTGTGGCTCACGTGCAGCGACTTGGCCTCTCTGCTGACGCTGAGGCAAGTTCAGTCGCTGAGTGGGAAAACTAAACCACAAGGACAGTTGCTGGAGGATGAGGAGAAGCTTTCTGTAGGTTCTTTCTTCGTGTCCGCTAAGATTTTAAGAAGAAGAAAGTGTACGAGGGTGAAGTTGGGTACTTCATGGCTCTGTGCTAGCAGCGTGATGACCAGAAGCAGTTGGACGCGCAGACACATCCCAGAGCTGAGAGCTGACTAAAGGAGAGGCTGACCTGATCTCCACCACAGCTGTTGGCCTTTCTGGGTTGTTACTGGAAAACCCGGTGTGAAGACTAAATCAGTCGGGGCTTGGGGGAGCCAGGTGTGTTCTGCAGGGGCTAGACTTGTGCTCAGTGCCATGACGACGATGCTGCCAGCAGCACCGAGGAGTGAAACGCTGAGCCTGCTTGGAAGTCTGCCGACCCATCGCTGTGCAGAGTGTTAGGGTGCAGCTTTCTCGGGAAATTCAGCCCTTTATGCGGAGCGGGCAGTTTGCCCTGCTGCTGGTTTCTGCTGAGCCAGGGCTGTGTCGCGCTGTGCTGAAGTCTTTGCTTTGTGCTTAACCAGGACTGCAACCCTTTGCAGCCCGTGGCCCACTGACTAGTTGGCTGTGTGACGTCTTGGGCTGCGGCTAACTGTGGAACACAACTGTGAATGGTCAGGTCAGCCTCTACGTTTGATGAAGGAAGAGCAGAGCGGTGAGAGCAGATAGCACAGCATTGATGGCCCTGCAAAGGCTCTGCACTGTCCCGTGCCCGGTGTTGGCTCTGGGGTGGCTCACAGGACACTCGTGCCGTTCCTTACAGGTAGGGGATAGCAGCATAAGGTGTCCCAGAGATTGGAACTGACTGCAGCTCATGACCAAGGGTTGCTGTTTGCCTTGGGCCAGTTCAGGGCGGCATCAGCACCCATGGGCTGAGGAGCACCGCGGCTGCTGGTGTCAGCAGCGGGGACCCCCAGGGCCATCCTGGTGTCAAATGAAGGCCCGCTCTGTGCTCATGGGGCCCTCATTTCCCCTGGTGGGGTCCTGTTGGCTGTAGATTACAGCAGAGCAGGCCAGTTGCGCCTCTGTACTGTCTGCGAGCAGAGCACATCCTCATTCACGTGGCTGGGGCTGCGCTGTGCCAGGGTTACCCCTCAGCTGCCTGGCACCCAGCTTTCCTGGCTACATCCGTGTGCCTCCCGTGGTGACGTGCCGAGTGCCTTCCCAGGTGTGCAGCTCTCCACGTGTTTTTCTCAGAGGAGTGGTTAGGCTTCTCCTCAGGAGTTCAGCAGCAGGTGTGTGGGTGTAGACTGGGGGAACACAGGGCTTGCTGGTAGTCAGGGTCAGGCTCCATTGACAGCCTGGATATACTGAGAGGGGTGGACAGCTGGCTTCTCAAGAGGAAGAAAGAAGTCAGTCAGCCACTTGTCGTTCAAACTTCTGACTTGATCTTGTACCACGAAGGTAGAAGATCTTAGCACCAAGATCTCCTGTGCTTCAGCGGGATTTAGTGCAGCTTTGCGTGTCCTCTGCGTGGAGGTTCCATTCCACCCGGGAAGGTGAAGCTTTGTCCGTACTAGCAGTTGGTCTGAAGGGAGGTTTTGGATTGCTGCACGAAGAGATGGAATAGCCCAGCTCCGCAAAGGCTTTGCAGTCCTTCCCCGTGCAAATGCTGGCAAGTCCTTGTCTCAGCAGGCATGGTCTGAACCATAAATTTAATGCAAATCTGGGCTGATAGCAGCTTGTCAGGCAGCAGCCAGATTTCTCTTGTCATCGTTACTGTGGGGCAGTTGAATTGAAGCAGCAGTAACGTCCTTGAAAAGTGTCCTTGATTCTCACAGCGCCCTGAAGGACCTTCTGCCTGTTCCTACACAGGTTCCTCCAACCTGGTTCATGGGGCCATCTACTGGTTACAGCTCCAGCTGGGGGTTGTCACTGGGACTTCAGACACCACCACAGCCTGCCACGGTCTCCTGTGATTCCTGGTGTTGGTGGTGTGGGCTAAACTGGTTCTGAAAGCAACGTCAATGTGGCTGCGCTTCGCGTGGGGCTGTGGGGTGCGGGATCTGTGGAGTAGACTTGCTCTTGTTAATGAGTTCTGGCAGAAACATTTTGAATACTTGGGGAGGTGGGTATGGGGAGAGGATTGTGGTGGTTAACGCTGGGACAGAGCAGATCTGGCAGTTTCCCTGTCCCCAGAAAGAAAAGGCTGATGCCCAAACTCATTCTGCTCTTCCTGAAGTGCCTTGTGCAGGTGCTAGGGTGGCCGCTTGGTCCTCCTTCCTGAATCCCTAAGAAGCAGGACCTGTGCAAGGACAAAGCCAGCGTCTGACCTGGTGCTCCAAACCCGGGGTCTTGGTGCTGGAGTGAAAAGAGAAAAGGCCAGTGTGTTCACGGGGGCGCAGGTTACCAGGGCTTCTGCTTTGCACGGGCTGAGCTGGGAGCCCTGCCGCTGCATCTCCAGGCGTTCCGCTCCGGTTTGATGCAGCTCTGTGGCAAACGGAGGGATCCCATTGCTGCTGCTTGTGCCAGGGTGGGCTCTGGCAAGGATGTGGGTCTGGTCCCAGTGCACGGGGTTTGAGCAGGTCCTTGCTTTTGCAGCTTCCCTCGCTGTGTGCTGGCTGTGCCTGGCGCTGCGGAGTCTGCTTGCGCGGTGCTCCCCCAGTGAGTAGTGGCGTGGGGAGACGTGAGCTGCAGAGCTCCTCTAGGAGCAGCGATACCCCGAACTGCGTTAACTCACCCCCCAGTGAGTAACGGCGTGGGGAGACGTGAGCTGCAGAGCTCCTCTAGGAACAGCGATACCCCGAGCTGCGTGAACAGCAGCCCAGAGTCTGTTCTGTCTCTTCACCGTGTGCACAGCGCCCTGGGCCTCAGACTGCTGGAAGCGCTGCTGCGGGCACCCAGTACACCCGTGCTTGTCCTTGAGGACTTGGAGCCCAGTCAAGGGTGTCCTGGTGTGGGGCTGGCCCCGTTCTCTTCTGGTGATCATGGTTGGCCTTTTTAGTCTCCGCTGCATTGTCAGCACCAGGGTTTGGTCTTCCGGTAGCAGTTCCCCGGTCTCACTGGGTGCGCTGTTGGGTCATTGCTGAGGCTGGCGATCCTGCTGCCGTGGGAGGTGCTCCCCTGCGGCTGAGAACGGGCTTCTCCCTGCGAGCTGCAGCAGGCAGGGTGCCTTTACGGTGTGAGCGCTTCGTGAGGGGACAGACAGAGAAGGAGGTGGCACTGCTCAGCGCTTGGCTTTTCCAGCGGTCCTCACTCTCTGACTTCGTGGTTCTCCTTACTTAGTCTGCAGCAGGATTTAGGGCTCCCCAAACACATGGGTCTTTCTCCTGCCGTATTTTTTCCCCCAAAACATGGCGGTTCTAAGCAATCTCGGAATGAGTCCTCGTTCTATTGTGGGGGTCATATGAGTGTCTAATCTCCCTAAGATTTTAAGCTGCATGAAAGCTCCTTTGCCCTCCTCCCACCCCTCTCTCCAGTTTTACTAAGGAACGTCAGGAAAGCATTGCTGTGGAACGCAAGGAGCTGCCTGTGGCTGCATCTCCCTCGCCGCTTCCTGGCGGAAGCTGTGGGGAGAGGGCAAGGAGGTGGCACTCAGCGGCAGAAGGCTGTGTGCGAGTGTGGGCTCGGTGCCCCTGTTCCCTCCCTGTCCCTGTTTATGAGGCTGGTCTTGTACTCGGCTTGGCCACCTGGGAACATCTGTGTTCCCCCCACATCCCAGAGGCCTGGTCCTGTCACGTGTGGCTCCTGCAGCAGTAGTCATCGTCTTTCGCAGTGCTGGGCTTCCGAGAACCGTGGCAAGGGTGAAAGTGCCGTGGGAGTTGTTGCTGCACTGAGACTTGCGTGGGCTTGCTCCTGGGCTGCAGCTGGCCGGCGCTGTTGGGTGCCATTTGTGTGGAAGAGGAGCTGCCGGTGCTCTAGTTCTGGTGGTTCTGTTTCTTCATGGGTACAGAAGTTGACTTTAACTGCAGCGACCGTCAGTGCCCTGTTGCCATGGTTTTGCGTGTGCCGAGACATGTTCCTCTTCGATGAGGGGTGAAACTGACTCCTCGTAACGGAGGTGATTGTCAGCCTGGTGGGTGGGTTGGCTCCCGAAGGCCGTGTGTGACTGCACTGATAGAACAGCGAGCATGCGGGTTTGTGGTCTGTCTGAGTCGCCGCGGGATTCAAGCTTGGCCGTACCCAGCACCAACTGCTTCCCAGGCAAGGCTAACGCCGGTCCCACCTCTCTCCCCTTTCACCTCTGTCAGAGCGGCTCTGTGATCGTTAAGAGACGAAAGATCTTACAACTCCGGGGGTTTCTCAGTGTAAATAGTGGGTTGTGAGAGCAAAATCTGCCCTAAGAATGTGAGGAAGTTCCTTTGAAAAGCGAATTGTGCCCCTTGTTGGAAGAGCAGCAGCGACCAGACCTCCAAACCCAGGATCCAGGTTTGGTTGCCGTCTGGCCTTGCACAGGTGTGGCAGTGGCGTGGGTTTCTGTGTTCAGCCCCACGCTCTTTCTGTGGCCGTTTCTCTCTGGGCCCTTGCAGCGGGGCGGCTGCCTTTTGGCCTGGTTCTCGCTTGGCTCTGCTCTGGAGTGGGGCTGGTGGTCAGAGGTGGTCGGGCAGGACAGGCAGCGCTGTGCAGCGCAGCACAGTGCGAGGCCCCGCGACTCTCTGCCCGCCCCAGGCGGCCGGCTCGTTGCAGAGGCTTTGCAGATGTGGGCTGGGATTGTCATTTGGTGCTGGCCACTGCTAACGCCAGCCTTTCTTTCTGACGCTGCCTTTACAGCTTTGCTAGGTTGGCTTCTGTGTGCCACACGCAGTCGGGTGGTCTCGGAGTCTGACGTGATCGAGTTTTGGAGAGCCTGTTACCCTGAGAACAGTATCACACAGTATCACAGTGTTACCAGGGTTGGAAGGGACCTAATAGATCATCAAGTCCAACCCCTACCACAGAGCTCAAGGCTAGACCATGGCACC
>JAOXOE010031636.1:0-11753 GCA_028565055.1 Phoeniculus purpureus
AGGGGTGACCTCATTAATGTCTATAAATATGTGAAGGGTGGGTGTCAAGAGGATGGAGCCAGGCTCTTCTCAATGTCGTCTGGTGATAGGTGATGGTGCAACTTGGTCTAGGTGATCCTGCTCTGGTAGCTCCGGTAGGGGGATTGGACTAGATGATCTTTTGAGGTCCCTTCCAATCCCTAATGTTCTGTGGTTCTGTGGCAAAAGTAGGTCAATTTTAAAATAATTAATTGTCTTTATTCTTCTTTGTAGCTCTAATTATTAAAATAAACCGGGTCGATTAGAACTGCTTTATTTGTTTTGTTTGCTGTTTGAAAGTGAGATACGGAGGGGAACGGAAGAACAGAATAATAAAAAACCTTTTGGAAATGTAGATACAAACACATGCAAGGCTTCTGCTGACTGCAGGTCAGCTGGTCAAAATCAGCCTCGCTATAAAGAAGCACAAGAGGGTGAAGGACATGTGTTTGTGAGTACCTAATCTGGTCTCCAACATTTTTTCATTGAGAAATACGAAACTGAAACAAATGACAACCTCCTGACAACGAATCCATCATGCCACATTTGCAGTGTTATCGATGAGGAAGGAGGGGGTAAGAATGTTAATACAGAACAGAAAGGACAAGGTACGTAGTGAAACCTGTTTAGCAGTACCCATGAGGAGCAAGTGTAACAGTTGGCTTAGTTTTAAACCCACAAATTTAGAAATATGAGTCATGACAGTTTTAACAATGAACATAAAATGCCCTTTCGTAGCAAGAGAAAATATTTGAAGCACTTAAATGCAGTAGCACAGTCTATAATCTTGATTACTGAGTTTTGCTTTATGACTTGAACTTGCCCCTGGATGTACAAAGGCAGTGTGAACAGGCTGGTTTGGATGAGAGCATTGAGAGGCAGAGTCACGGGGTTACGGGAGAGAAATGCACTTGGAATGAGCTGCAGCTTGCTCCAGAAGGTAGTCTGATGGTCAGCCCCTGAGTTTTACATTACATTTAAGACAAAGATCTTCCACTAGTACATTTTGCACGAGCCTCTCACTGTCTTCATTGAGGTTTATGGGCATGGGTCAATTCTTTTTCCAAAGGTGGCTGAAACCAATGGATCTGTTTCAGTGGATTCACTCTTCCCTGGTTCAGTTTTGCTGCCTGAAACAAAGGCTTCTGTGTCATGTTCTAGTCATGACACCTTTCATCCCTACCTTGAAAGACAAAGACTGCCCAGGACAGAGTCAGGCTTTTGGTTGCTCAGAGATAACAAAGGATGGTCTGATCAGTGCTTCTATCTGAGAGTCTAGAAGGCTGGAGAATTCACCCTTATAAGGAAATGAGGTCTAGGTGATGTAGGAGCCGCTTGGAGAACGTGTAGACGGGCTGGACTCCAAATACCTGGGTATTTGGAAAGTGACCTGGATTCTCCCTCCTTTTGCTGATTTGCACGTATGAGCTGTCAAATTATGCAGACAGAAACAGTAGCGTCCACAGTCGTCTGTAGGGTAGATATGCACCACACACAGGGCTGCCCAGGGGGGTTGTGGAGCCTCCTTCTCTGGAGACATTTAAAACCCGCCTGGACGTGTTCCTGCGACACTTGGTCTAGGTGATCTTGCTGTGGCAGGGGGATTGGACTAAATGATCTTTCAAGGTCCCTTCCAATCCCTAACGTTCTGTGATTCTGTGACATGCTGTGTTTTGGATGTCAGTAGATGATAGACAGACACACCTCTGCACCTACCAGCACATCTGGAACACATAAAGCTCTGTGATTTGTGATGGCTCTTTGAAATGTACCTCTGGAATTAGGAAAAGTAAAAAATTAGTAATGTTTAAAGAGGATGACATCGCTGGTTTAACCCAAAGATGTCACAGTCAAATGGCAGAGCATTTTGCAATATTTAATTGTACCCATTGTTCTGTCTTCTACATTCTTTTATTTTTAAGTAAAGGAACTGATTCAAGCCCTTGTATCTATTGTGATTGATAATCAATACAAGATGACATTTTCATCAAGGAAAAAGCACTTCCCATCTGCTGGGAGGGGAGAAAATACACTGTTTGCCTAAAATATGTCTTGTAGTCACTCCCAGAGATGCGTATCCAGCAAACCAGGAGAAAACGCTTCCTCTTGGAAGTAAGAGCAGAGTTCTGGGTATAAGTGATCTCGATGTGCACACCTCCAGCAAATATGTTCTTGATTTATAGCATATAGACCACGCTTCCTAATATTGCCAAGTACAATAAATTGTGAGAGCTTTCATGTCGATTTGTTAAATGTAACAAATTTTAAACAGCGTTTAATGATATTTTTATTTATGCAAGGCTGAGTGAAATGGAGATCTGGTTCTCCTTTTGGCTGCGGCAGTCACAGCGAGTCAGAGGCATGCATACAAATCAACAGCAAAGAAACCACGGACGGGCTGCTTTTCTGCCTGAAGATGGGAATCTGTTCATGCTTATAGGAGTCAAATTAAAGTAACAGCACATTGATGTTTAGCCACAAGCACAGCTGCACCAGCAGTGTATTTTCAGATTCTTGTTTACAGTTCGGAAATGATTTGCTGATATGCGGGAGGGCTCACTGTAATCTGAGCTAGAGGTTCTGCAGGCTGAGCCAGACTGGGCAGCATCACAACGTTTCATTTTTTGATTCATTTGGGGAGCTGTGGAAACACTGCTTTTCAATATTCGGGATCCAGAAATGAAGGAGATGCTGTTAGGAAGGTTTAATTGTTAAAAATCTGTTTAGTTTAAGAAAGATGCTCTCTCCTCCGTGTGTTTTGAATGATCCTAACAAGAAAGCAGCCCTTACAAACCCTCAGGGGTACAGCACAAGTAATTCCAGATAAAATGTTATTTCAAACCTGGTTTAAGAATACACAAAAGAACACAAGCAACATCAAAGATGCGGCCCCACTGTTTTCCATTGACCTGTTTTGAGTTACGTGTGTAGATGAGTAGATGCGCTGCTTTAAAATGAGTTGAATTCTACTGCATGTGGCACAGTTTGCGTGGTCGAGGCTACTGCTGACCTGCTGCAGAGCTGACAACTCAGACTAGCTGACGGACCCTCAATCAAATGTGGTTGGACTGTATTGGGGTAAATTGTGCCGCATGGTGAGGAAATGTCAGTGGTTTGGGGCAACGTGATCTGTAGAATCATAGAATGGTAGAGATTGGAAGGGACCTCTGGAGATCACAGAACATTAGGGATTGGAAGGGACCACAAAAGATCATCCAGTCCAATCTCCCTGCCACAGCAGGATCACCTAGAGCAATTTGCACAGGAACATCTCCAGGTGGGGAGATTATCTACTCCAATCCTCCTCCTAGAGCAGGATCCCTTAAAGCGGATCCCACAGGAACACATACAGGTGGGTTTCGTATGTCTCCACAATCAGACACTCCACAACCTCTCTGGGCAGCCTGTTTTCCAGTGCTCTGTTCCCCTCACTGTAAAAATGTTTTTCCTTGTGTTCAAACTGAATCCCTTACGTTCCAATTTATGCCAGTTACCCCTTGTCCTATTGCTGGGCACCACCGAGAAGAGCCTGATCCCATCATCCTGACACTCACTCTTTAGATACTTGTAAGCACTAACGAGATCTCCCCTCAGTCTCCTCCTCTCCAGGCTAAACAGACCCAGCAGATCAGGCCTCTGTTATGGGAAACATCTTGCAAAGGCCACAAGCAGGAGAACACACTATTTTCACGTCAAGCGCTGCTGCTAACTGCATCTTGATGGAATTTCCAAACAGGGCTGGTAGTGGAAGATTCCTGCTAACACAGTGGTTAAAAAGAACCCTTCAGTTCAGTGATAAAACTGTGAAGCTGCAGTCATGTCCTGTTTGCAATGGAACCCTGCTTGCCATCCTTATTTGAACACATCTGCAGCTAGTATCCATAATTCAAATTAAGTGCTATTTAGGAGGGTGTTTGGAAACCCAATTACTGTCCCAGCATTGAGATTTATTGTTTCCAGATTAATGGAGACTTTTCTTTTATAGTTTTAATGATTTAGGGTAATTGAGAGAAAATGTCAAGTGGAGAATTTAGTATTTAAAAATGTACGAATAGAACAAGCAATGACAGTCAGGCTGACTTGAGTAATCCTGACTTTGCAAATTCACCCCTTTACTGACTTTGCGAGTTCCTTTTTGCAGCATGGCAGTCACTGCCCACATTCTCCTTGGAGTGCTCGAAGGTGCACCGAGAGGTGCAGAGGTGTAGGATGAATGATAAACTTGAAGACAGGAGTCTGGCTCGTGGGCCATCAGTCCAGACCTGGGCTCTTCTGGTGTCATGCCCACCTTTTGCGTGCACCTCTGTCCAGCTGTCAGCAAGCTGTGAGGGGCAGGAGTCATCTCACCCCTTTTTACCAGTCTGGAAGGTAGCCCACAAGTATAAATTGGGCAACAAACAGGGGCAGGTACTTCCGTGGAGAGAGACTTGGTCTCTTGTGTTGGTGTTTTTCCATGGTGGCTTTGGGCTGCAATGCTGGTATAAATATTTGTTTGCTGCATTGGAGGCTTTGGCTGACTGGCAGCCCCATCTGATAGGAGAGCAGAGGCAGCCTCAGCAGACTCTCTAGCACTCTTTGCTCAGGGAACAAAGCCCTTTGCTCTGGCAAGGATCAGTCATTAGCATGTTTTGACCTCTGGCTCTGACCTTTTGTTCTCTGTCAGAAAGTTTGAGAAGATGTTAATGTCAGGCTGGGGTCCCCTGTGAGAGTGAAGAGGAGCTTAGGTACGGGTGGGGTGGCTGAAAGGTGGGCATGAACCTTCATGATGCTGTGTCTTGATGCACATGCATGGCTGTGCCCAACCTTGCCAAAATCTTTCCTCATGGGTTTATCAAATGCAATCCACAAGCACCATGCAAGCAAGATGCCACCAAGCTGCTGCACTTATCTCTCTCGGCAGACCTGCAGCTGTGACCATTTGACTATATTCTGGTTTATTTTCCAGGGCAAGTTACCATCTTCCTAAGTAACAGGCAACTTCCCATTTCTGCTCTCTGACTTGGTGGTTAAAACTCCAAAACTAGAAGGGGAGGACATGGAGCCTTCTGTGAGTACCTGCACACAGGAGCACCTGTGCACGTCCACAGCACCCATTTCCCACACATCTTCACAAACAGAAATCGTTTGGCACAGCTGTTTAGGAAAACAAGTCAAAAGGCTAAATCTCACTTAAGTGAAGTGACTTTAAGTGCAGTTGCAGGACTGGAAGGCAGTTTGCCAGGTTAATATGTGGAGTCTCCTCAAGGTCACTGGCAACTACTTGTCATAATCCTGTCTCAGTTTATGAAGTACAGTTTTGAAAATCTGCATTCACAGTCCTCCACACTGTGTGCTAGAAGTGCTTTCTAGAGCCTCTTTCCTCTGTTACCACTAGCAATGGTCACGAGTGTTCTCTAGAACTGTTTGAGCTTCGCTGAGTAGTTGTTTGAAAGACAATTACTGTAAATATGTTTTCTTACTCCATCAGATTATATTTCCTCGTCTTCTTCAGGCAAGGCTCCCCACTGACTTTGGCTTTGTAAAGACAAAGTTTAGAACACCAGCATTCAGTATTTTAGGCTGGGAATGATCTTTCCTAGGTTTAGTAATTGCTTTCAAGTGTGGAAGAGATTTGTTCGTGTTGTACTAGCCAGCAGCTAGTTGTGGAGTCTCCTTCTCTAGATATATTTAAAACCAGCCTGGACGTGTTCCTGTGCGACTGGATCTAGGTGATCCTGCTGTGGCAGGGGGATTGGACTAGATGATCTTTTGAGGTCCCTTCCAATCCATAATCATCTGTGATTTTGTGATTTCTTGAGTTGAAACATTTGCTAAGGACAAGAAATTTAATATTTAATTAATTGACTATTAGCAGTTTAATCTCGACCTGGCCCTTAAAAAAGAGTTCTCAGCAGCTCTAGTCAGAGTATGAATGGCAGAGGACAGTGATATCCTTCCTCCCTCGCAGCCTGATCTCTCAGAAGACTGTGGACTTTCAATAAGCAGAGACACCGGTGCAGACTATTTGCTTTTCTTAATAAATTTTTCTAGAACTTCAGTGTTTTTCAGCAACGTAGACAACAGTTATGCCTGGGGGTGGGTGCCTTGGCATCACATAACGGTGCAGAATAAGGATGGAAAAATTGCAGCTACCCAACTTTAGTTTGAAAAAAACGTAAGGTTTTATATAACACAACGTCTCAGAATGGTAGTTCAAAACACAGCTCTTAAGTGGATGGCGTTCAAAGACTGATCAGCTGCAGAGCAAAAGCCGTCTGAAGAATGTGAACTATTAGAGTTATTTTGTAAGAAAAGGTGTGTAATTAAGACTTTTCTGTAAGGATTGTTTTCTGTCTTTATTCCTCTAAAGCTTCTTCTCTAGCTGAGAGGAGGGAAAAGGAAAGGGAAGGACATTCGGCTAAAAATCTTTGAGTCAGTAGCTGCAGTATCTCATGTTATGCGGGCACGTTTCCAGATACAGATTTTCAGGATAGTCTGTCAGCAACTGACACCTGTTCTGTCAGTGAGGGCATCTGGAAGTGTTTATACAGATGGGATTCTAAAATGCTGAGCTTCTGTGTACTGCAATAACCACAGAAAACTTTTAATCAGAAGATCATGATGGATATTAATATTTCTGCAAGGCCCCCATCTACTTACCTCAGTGTCTGTCTGGGGAGGTTCGCTGCTTGCTGGGAGCTTAGGTCTGGACCATTGTGGAGACACTGATGTGACTTGTCCAGTTCTTAGACTGTTAACCACCAGTGCTGCTACCAGGGGAGACCTGGACCGTATCAAGCATGACTACATGGCAAAGGCATCAGACCCCTAACTCTTTTCTCCTCAGTCTTGCTGATGAGGTTGGAGGACTTGACAAGGAGTGAATGGATCACGTATGTCAACAACTGGTGGAAAGCAGCTTTGCAGAAAAGGACCTGGGGGTCCCACTGAATGCCAAATGGAACATGAGCCACCAATGCTTTTGCAGAGAAGGCGGCCAACAGTCTCCTGAGTGGCATCAGGTCAAGGGAGGTGAACCTTTCCCTCTGCTCTACCCAGATTAAATGTTACTTGGGGTGCTAGGACACTCTCCCTCCCCAAAAGATAGGGAATAAGGGAGGGAGACTTGAAACTAAGGGCTGACCCTTGTGGTTGCTCAGCTTTATACCCAACAAGATGTATATGGGGTGGAACATCCTATTGGTCAGCTTAGGGTCACCTGTCTTGTCCACTCCATGTTTACAGGCGCAGCCTCTCACTGCATCCCCTGGTGGCACACAAGATTTAGCAGCAACCTTGGTCTTCAAAGGAACAAGTCTAAGCAAGAGCCTTTCTGCATCCCAGTGCGAACATCAAGCACTGTCACTTGTAGAAGCGGATGCTGTCTGTACAAATACACCATTAACTGCACAAGTTAGAGAGACTGAGCTAAAAAGTAAAATCACCAAACAGAATTAGTTCTGTTCTAACTCAAACCAGAATACATGACAATAAATGTATTCTTCATTCTGAGAGCGATCAATCACTGGAACAGGTTGCCAGTTGGAATCCTTGGGCATATTTAAACACTAATTGGATACAGCCCTCAGCATCCTGCTCTAGCTGTTACCGCTTTGAGCAGGGGCTTGGACTAGATGATCACCAGAGGTGCCTTCCAGCCTCAACTGTTCTGTGATTCTGTGATATTTACATAAAAGCCCTGTTGACATTTGATGTTCAAGGATGTGAGACTGAACAGCCATGAAAAAAAAAAGCCCTCAGCTAAAATATGCAGAATGAAAAATGCAATGTAGTACTATTGATTAAAAAGCACCACAAGAGTCGCACAGCACGTCTAACATACACAATGCTCATGCCTGTCTGATAAATTCTGAAATATCCACACAGAAGGCAAAAATAAAAATGTTCTCCATTATTTGCATGAAAGATTTCATGAGGAAATGAAGGCTTTATACTCTGGGAACTGAAAGTTGTCTCTATTCTCTGCTGTTTATTAGGTCTCTTTCTGCGAAGCTCTGCTGGGTCCTGGTTATAAATATAGCATGTTAGCGTTCTGCGGGAGAGCAGAGTGCTTCTGCACCATTTAGTCTTATAACCACTATGCATTTCAAATCATCTGCAGGCCTAATTTAAGGCAGTTTTCTCCTGAAACGTAACAGTATTTAAAAGCTGAGGGTACTGATGAAACAGCTTTGGAGATTTTGCCTGTCTTTTTGCTCTGTTGTTTTGTTTTGATGCTTTTATTTTTCATCTTTCTCTGTCTCTCACTGCAGTGAGCAGACCTGCCATTTGTAAGAGCTCTGTGGTAATGCTATGTTAGCTGGAAAAGGATGAAGGGCAGAAACTAGGCAGAAAAATAAGGGCAGGTTGCAAAGGATGGGCGTTGCAAAGGATGGGAGTTGCAAAGGAGAGGAAGTCTGGTTAAAGATGAGTTCTGCTCTGTGAAATAACCAAGGGGTGGAATTATTTCCAGCTAACTTCAAATACTCTCAGCTTCAATATCTCAACCTTCCTTGTGTTGCCTGAATAGTGGAGAAAGCAAAGCTCTTGTACAGTGTCACTCACCTGGGTATTTTGTCTCCTTGAAGATGCGATAACTTATGGCCTAGAAATGAAAGAATCACAGAACATTAGGGATTGGAAGGGACCTCAAAAGATCATCTAGACCAATCCCCCTGCCACAGCAGGATTCCCTGGATCAAGTTGCACAGGAACATATCCAGGCAGGTTTTAAACATCTCCAGAGAAGACAACTCCACAACTGCCCTGGGCAGCCCCTTCCAGTGCTCTGTCACACTGAATGTGAAGAAGTTCTTTCTCATATTGATGTGGAACCTCCTGTGTTCCAGCTCAAACCCATTGCCCCTTGTCCTATCATTAGATGACACTGAGCTCCATCTTCCTGATACCCACCTTTCACATATTTATAAACATTAATGAGGTCACCCCTCAGTCTCCATTTCTCCAAGCTAAAGAGACCCAGCTCCTTCAGCCTTTCCTCACGAGGGAGATGTTCCACTCCTTTCATCATCTTCGTGGCTGTCAGGTGAAAGCTGTGAGTTTTCACAAGGCTTTAAAATAAAGGGGTGGAATTATTTCCACCTGACTTCAGGTTTTGTCAGCTTCAATATCTCAGTTTTTCTTGTGTTGCCTGAATAGTGGAGAAAGAGAAGCTCTTGTACAGTCTCTCTCATCTGGGTATTTTGTCTTCTTGAAGGTGGGATAACTAGGGGATTCTACTGTGGCGGGTGGATTGGACTAGATGATCTTTCAAGGTCCCTTCCAATCCCTAATGTTCTGTGATTCTATGCTAACTTATGTCCTAGAAATGCCTCTTTCTGTCTACTGACAATGCATAGAGGATGAACTCAAATATAAGTTTGTGTATTTACCTAATTAACCACAATTATCCAGCACTATTTTGAACATCCAAACTGACAAAAGTAAGCAGAACAGCAGTAGTCTGGGCAGCTGACACCTGAAAAAGTTTGTGGTGCCCCAGAGCACCTGGAACACAGTCCTCCCAGGATTTTTGTTTTCCATTTCTGATTTCCACAGTGGTGTCTGTGTCTGAAATGCAGAGAGCACATGTAGTGTATGGTTGTTTGGCTTGGGTTTGGGGCCATAAGGGTGACATTTCCTCCCAAGGTTGCCTTACATGTATGCTGGGGTCCCTTCTTCCCCAGATTCTCTGGAATTACTTGCCAGGACTTGATGGTGGCTGCATGATTCTAGGCGTAGGCAGATGTGAAAATCTTATCAGAAGTGTTGCTGCTTCCCGTTAGCACAGCTTTGCTGTCTTGGGACATGTGTGGTCCTTGTCCTCAGGATGCCTTTTCTCATTAAATTGCTGTACAAGGAAGCTGCAATTCTGAGTATTATTGCAAAAGCTGGAAGGACAAGAAAGATGGTCAAGATTCCTGGAAGGTCTACATAATAGCCTAGAGCTGCCATAGTGAGCATGAGTCCCTTGGGTGAACAAATCTGCAGTGAGCTAGAAATACCTGTTTATAAAGAAGCATTTAAGCATGGAAGATTCATCTAAACAAAATGCCATACAGGTGAAGATATAATGTAATCTAACAGTGAAGCATACAGGGAGCAAAGGCAGAAAGAAGACTTGTTAGTTCAAATGTGCCTGTTACACAAACAACTTAGTTAAAAACCATCATTTTCTTTTATTTTTTTTCGGTGGTTGAGAAGGCGAGTGATTAGTAGATTGAGAGACGTTCTACTCCCCCTCTACTCAGCAACAAAGCTGCTGAAGGGCCTGGAGAACACATCTTATGAGGAGAGACTGAGAGAGTTCGTGCTGTTTACTTTGAGGAAGGGGAGACTAAGGGGACACCTCATTGCTCTCTACAACTATCTTAAAGGACATTGTGGAGATGTTGGTGCTGATCTCTTCTCACAGGGAATTAGCGACAGAATCAGAGGGAAGGGCTTCAGGCTTCAACAGGGGAGGGTTATGCTGGACATAAGGAAAAAATTCTTCCTGGAGAGAGTCATCAGGCACTGGAATGGGCTGCCCAGGGTGGCTGTTGACTTCCCCATCTCTGGATGTGTTTAAAAGTAGCTTAGATGTAGTGTTGGAGGATCTGGTTTAGGAGTGACCTTGTAGAGTAGGGTTGATGGTTGAGTCCCAAGGGTCTTTTCCAACCTGAATGATTCTATGATTCTGTGATTTCATATATTGTATTAAGTAGTATAAAACACTAACATAAACCTTTGCTAATATAAACTACTACATTATATCATGCAATCTTAACAGTAAAGCATTTCATTTATGTGTTTATTTTACATTGTTCCCTATTAATTATTCAGACATGAATATCTGCATTGGAATACCATGGTATTTAGGACACCTTACATGTTACAGAACAGTTTATAACATTAAAATGAAATTATTTGTCTTGGAGGGATAGTGATAGAAGAGTTAAGTCAGTTGTAAATAGGATATAAATTAATAGGCAAGCCCTGCTCCAAATATTATGAATGTCTAGAATGCTTAAAGCTATAGGGTTTTTTAAATGCTAAAATATGATTTGATGAAATACTGCTTTGCAAATATATGCTCTTGACATTCAGTGAACTGGAGGAATCCTGCTTCATTGAGTCTGCTACAGCTTACTCCAAAAATATCTGCAGCTATTCCTCCTAAATCCCATGAGGCAGACAGTAGCCAGCCATGGGGATGCTTTTCAGTCTCACAGGATCTCATTAGCTGCTGAGTATGGCAGACACACTTACCTTTCTTCTGCCCACGTTCCTGCTCCTACATAACCAACCTGACCCCAGCTCTGCTTGCTCCTTGTTCAGGGCCAAAATGGGCAGTAATAGCATGCTGCCCCTTCGAACCTAATCTCTTATCATGGCATCTTCAGTCTGGTGTGTCACTGGCTGCTTGGCCTTTGTGGTCTGAAGCCAACTCAAGTCTCGGTCCCATGTGGTATCTCTTGGTGCTGTATCACAGCTCAGTGCGGTCTCCATGTCTGTCTCCAAACATGGTTTTGTCCTTGAGTTTCTGCAGTCAATGACTGTGATTGATGACTGTTGTTAAAGGTCAGACTGCCTCACCAGTGTAACCCGTATTTGTTTTCATATTCCTACCAAAGCATCTGGTGGCTGACCAGACAGATGGAACTGAGGATTCTGTAGAGAAAGATACAGAGCTTTTCACACAATCACAGAACATTAGGGATTGGAAGGGACCTCGAAAGATCATCTAGTCCAATCCCCCTGCCACAGCAGGATCA
>JAOXOE010031637.1:0-11752 GCA_028565055.1 Phoeniculus purpureus
CTCTCTTTCTCTCCCCTTCTCTTTCTCTCTTTCTCTCCCCTTCTCTTTCTCTCTTTCTCTCCCCTTCTCTTTCTCTCTTTCTCTCCCCTTCTCTTTCTCTCCCCTTCTCTCTCTCTCTCTCTCTCCATGTCCTCTTCTTTCCCCTCAGATTTATTGGCTGGTTGTTTTCAGTGTGGAGCATAGGAATGGTGCGGAAAGCTGTCCAGGGTTGGAAGGGACATTAAAGATCATCCAGTTCCAGCCCTCCTGCATAGGCAGGGACACCTTCACTACATCAGGTTACTCAGGGCCCCAGCCAACCTGACCTTCAACACTTCCAGGGATGGGGCAGCCACAACTTCCTTGGGTGACCTGTTGCAGCATCTGACCTCCATCACAGGAAAGAATTTGTTTCTAATGTCCAACCTAAATCTCCCCTCTTTAAGTTTGTAACACTTTCCATGCTCCCCTCGCCTTCATTTTCAGCAAAAAAAGAGAACAGGGCAAAGCAGCTGCACATACAGGATCAGTGAGCCTCTTGATCTTCAGTAAAGAATGGCTGTAGTGAGGAATGGGGTTCTGCTTTCGATTTGGCCTTGAGAAGCTAAATGTGGCATCTCCAATGGTACGTCTTATCTGTGGCCTCCAACAGGAAGGACTGCTTGTGCCAGCTGCTCCTTCCTTAAAGCAAGCTTGGATCACCTAGGAGTTATAAAGCAGCTCCTCACCTGAAGAGGAGAAAAACCCAAACCTTGAAGTGACCTTCCAATCCCTGAGAAGGTGCCCATAAGGAAAAATGAGGAAAAAGTTCTTAAATCTGACAGTGGGGGATCCCTGGAACGGGCTGCTCAGAGAGGTGGTGGAGATCCCATCCCTGGAGCCATTCCGGGTCAGGCTGGATGGGTCTCTGGGCAATCTGTTCTGGTTAGAGATGGCCCTGCTTGTTGTAGCAGGGCTGGTCTAGATGGCCTTTGGAGGTCCCTTCCAACCCAATACATTCTATGATTTTGTGATTGTATAGGATTAGTAAAGGATGGATGGAGTAGGGTACAGCCTTCCCTCATTTCCTTGTTCAAATACTGCGGTACTTGGTGTCAGAAGATTTAGAGGTTCGGGTTGTCAAGGGGAGTCTGTCTTTTGTAACTATCATGGTACTAGGTTGAGTTTTAGGTGTTTGCATTAGTCTTTGTGTTCTGACTTTAAAAGCATCAGTACTCTCTGCTTGCACAGCCTGATTTATTCCTAGAAAACAGATCCATTCAAAGTAGAGCTTTAGCATCTCTTCCTGTTTCTGACTGAACACAGAAGGTGACCATGGGATTTTACATGTCAGCAAGGCAAGATGTTAATTTAAGTAGAGCTAAAAATAATTCTGCTCAGCCGTGTTCTTTTTTGTGAGAGGTAGATGGTAGTGCTTGAATAAACGTGGTGTTTTGGAGAGCTGTTCCCTGATAAGGAGGATTGGTTTGTGTCCTATGGCAGTTTTTGCTTTTTTGTAATTCAAATCAGTTTTTTTTTAATCTCTAGGTGGCAGTTTAGGCCTGGATTTTCAGAGAAGCTCAGCTGAATGGTGAACTCTACTACTGGATTTAGGAGAAACTTTGTTTTTCTGAGTCTAGTTACTCTGTTATAATTTAATAACATATTCTCTGCTGTTTGCTTTCTGCAATGCTTCAGTTGTCTGACTCCTGTATCCTGTTTGTTTTCCTCCACTTGTCTTGCAAAGTAATTTGTAAAGACACACAGGGAATAACCAAGTATATTATGTTGCAGTTATATTAGGAGAGAAACCCTGACTTGTGGTTTTTTTAAAAATAAATGTGTCCTAAAAGCATTGGGTTTTTTTGCTTCCCAAGGAGTAATAAGATGCACCAGTAAAGGTGAGGAGGTGATCCACTGGACAGCACCTCTTTGCAGGGGGACCTTGCAGTTCTGGTAGACAAGAAGATCTCCATGGGACAGTACTGTGCTCTTGTAGCCAAGAAGGCCAGTGGTATCCTGGGGTACATTAAGAAGAGTGTGTCCAGCAGATCAAGGAAGGTTCTCCTCACCTCTACTCTGCCCTAGTGAGACCACACCTGGAGTATTGCATTCAGTTCTGGGCTCCCCAATTCAAGAGAGAGAGCTGATTGACAGAGTTCAATAGAGGGCCACAAGGATGATTAGGGGACTAGAGCACCTACCTTATGAGGAAAGACTGAGAGACCTGGAACAGCTTTTCAGTCTGGAGAGAAGACTGTGAGGGGATTTAATCACTGTCTATAAATCTATGAGGGCTAGGTGTCAAGAAGAAGGAGACAATCTCTTTTCACTTGTGCCCTGTGATAGGACAAGGAGTGTAAGTTGGAGGACACGAAGTTCCACCTCAACATGAGGGAGAATTTCTTTACTGTAAGGGTTACAGAGCACTGGCACAGGCTGCCCACGGAGGTTGTGGAGTCTCGGTCTCTGGAAACTTTCAAGACCTGTCTGGATGTGTTTCTGTGTAACCTGCCCTAGGTTCTATGGTCCTGCTCTGGCAGGGAGGTTGGTCCCTTCCAGCCCCTAATGATCTGTGTGTGTCTGTGTGAATGGCTACTCCAGTGTGGGAATGCATCAGATGTTTTGAAGTGGACCGGTGAAGGATTCCACCAGTAAGACATGTTTTTATTTTAAGTGTATTTAGGGAAAGCATTCCTTAAGACCATACAATTGTGATGAAAAATGAAATTCCTGCGCAGTAGGACAGAGATTGTTGTTATACTTCCTCCATTAGCAGTGTAGAAGGTCATACAGTTTTTCTGTATGTGATGCCATTTCTTCTGATTATTTAAGTAATTTTAACTTTTAAAAACTTTTTATAGAATGATCTTACAAAATAGTTCTCTCAGCCTTGGTCACGAATCTGTGGTCTCTTCCCCATCCTCAAGGAATATGTAGAATTGTTGAATATATTTTTGGTAAAATTCAACTTTTGAAAACTACTCAGAGAGACTCAAATTGAGAACTAGATCCCTAGACAAGCATTAGATGGTAAACACTGAGTGTCCCTTCAGTCAGCTTTTGGGTTTCTAGTTTACAGCATTGCTTCTTCAATCCTGAGAATGACTTAAAAGCTTTAAAATGGTATCCAGAGTAGAAGTGTAAAAGCAGTGAGCAGATCTGAGAACAGGAAGCTGTTAGAAACTTTGTTCTTCTCCAGGATGTTGGCACTATATTCAGGATTTTCTGACAGAAACTGGAAGATGCTTCTTTTCAGAACCCACAGCTTGTTTCTCTCTGGAGAAAGTGCTTCACTGCTTTTCTTTTGGAGTCTGTGAGGGGGTCATCACTCTGTCTTTCAACACAGCAGGAGTTAAAGGTGCCTTTGCATTACAAATCTTTGTTTAGGCTGCCCACTCAACCAAGATGAGCTCTGGTTAATCCTCAAGCAAACCAGGAGGCTAAGAAATCTTGAAATAATGAAATGACAAAGTCTGTATTTGCTTTGCCTTTAACAATATCCCTGTGTTGCATATAAAGGAACTTCAAAATTCTGCTCTCAGCAAAGATACAGTCATGTCACAGTGTCAGGTTTTCTGCTTTTGTGATCCATCACTTCTCAACCACTTAATTCAGCAATCTGCAACAGCACTGCAATAGCAGTCCTCATTCCAATTACTACACCTGCTTTTATTTGCCCTCTGGTGTGTTTTCCCTGACAGAACGTACTCCTATAAGAGAAGTCGATATTTACTGTATTAGTGTGCACAGTGATGACATTTCTTGGAGGTCAGCATGTTCTGCTTGAACTGGTGCCTGGCTATGGGGCAGGTAAGAGGAGAGGCGAATAAAGGGAAATGAAATTTCATGTGGAAGCAGAAAGGAAAAATCTAGTGTGTAGGCTCAATAGAAATAACACAATTCACAATACCGTGTGCTGTAGTGTAATCATCGTATCTCAGGGATGACATTGAGAAATTGTTATGGACATTTAAATACTAACTGAGAAGCAGTCAGTTGATGAAGGAGCTGCTTAAAGGTAGAGCTGAGACTAAAAGGTTAGAAACTTTTTTGCAGGAAACTTTGGGGACTTTTCAATTTGTTTATTGTGAATTTCTCTCTGAAAAGGATGTTTCTATGAATTTCAATTCTCCACATAATCTAGAGACACAAAGAAATAAGCTTGTAAATGAGGTGTTGCTCTTTGATGAAGGTAATTGTGAATCAAGGTAAAAAGATGTGGTTAGCATAGATCTTCATTATGTTAATTCAGAGTTACCAGGATTTTAGTGTTGTAGTTTTTTCATGAGAAGTGTACTTAGCTGTACCTGTACTGTGATTCTTACTTTAAGAAATTTAGGTAAAAGAATCAAATACCTGAGATTTTATATTTACTGATGTAGTATCATAAATTGTCTAATTTATTATGTATTAAAACAAATGTGTTCTGTATAAGTTCTAAAATATCTCTGTATTTTAACTGTTACAAACAGTTTAGATCTTGTTCCTCCAAATGTTTATGTATGCTTTAACCAAAATAGCATCACCAGGTGGGCTGAAACGTGCTTATCAGTCCCAAGCCAACTTACACTAATAGACTCAAAGAGCTGCTCACTGAAGTCAGCACAGAAAAGTCTGCTGAGGGATATTAAACACAGAACCAGCACTCTTGCTCATGAAGTTTCTGAGCCTCTAATTTGTAGAATCATCAAATGGTTTAGGTTGAAAGGGACCTCAGAGATTATCTAGTCTCAACCCTCTGCCACGGACAGCAACACCTCTCACCAGACTGGGTTGACCAGAGCACCATCCAACCTGGCCTTGAACACTTGCAGGGATGGAGCAACCACAGTCTCCTTGGGCAACCTGTTCCAGGGCCCCAGCACCCTCACATGAAGGAATTTCTCTAACACTGTGGTGGTACAAACATTTACTGCTTCTCGTCCTGTCCTTAAGCATCCACCTTAGTAGTGGAGGGGAGGAGACTTGACTAAGTGGATCTTTTATCTTTTGCACTGTCCAGTCTTGTTACTGGCACCTTTACCAAGCTTTGTTTTGAATCCAGTTGTGATCCCCTTAAATTAAATAGGATCAAGCACAGTGCCTGTAATAGGACACTGTATTGGCCTGCTTTTCAGTTTTACACTGAATGCTTCCATGCTCCAGTTTTTGGAAGCTTAGCTTTATGGAAAATATTTTTTTTTGGTTAGATGGGCTGTTTTTGGTGTTGGCAAATGAAATTATTAGGTCAGAAGCCTTTAAAACTGCACTGCTGTATTACATCAATTAATGTTGATTCAAATTAGTTCCTAAAAATGTGATAATTGCTCCTATTTAGTGATCAGCTACTACTCAGCATTAAGATAGAACTTCAGTCAAAGGGTGCATTGCTGTGAAGAACTGATGGGTCAGTTTTTTAATCTCTTGTCACTTTTCACATGATGGAAGACAAACTAGGTCTTTTATAACAGAGTTGCAGGATCTGCTGATGTTTGTTTTGTTGTGATGCCAGTGAGTTTGTCCCACAGAGCTGCCTACGCTGATGTATATGTCAGCTGAGACACCTTCAGGGTTTACACTGCAGCCAGTAGGGGAAGAATCTTCAAGTCTGGGTAAAAAAAGATAAGGTCACTTCAAAACAGGTTCTATTTTCAACTGCATAGTTTTAAATGACTTGCAGCCTTATTAGGCTCTTTTTGATAAGGAGAAGCTTTTCTTAACCTTCTGAAGCACAGAAGCACTACAAGACAAAGTTGCAGTTGTCTCACAGTTGTCTTTTGTGCATTTATAAATTATTTCATTTTGAGGGCTAGGAAATACAGAGTGACCAGTGTCTTAGCAGAGTGGACATTCTGTTATATTGACTTATAGGGTGCTCTGCTTAGCTTAATTTTTTGTTTGACTTTTGTTTTATAAATAACTTGAGAAAACTGGAGGTTGATATAGATGTATGTCCACAAATATCTACTTCCAAACGTACCCAAACAGTTACTCTGCTTCTGCAGAAGATCTAGGTGATGGGATCACTGTTCTTACAGTCTTTCCAAAGCCAGTGACAATTTGAATTTAAGGCCCCTGAGTTTCAGTCATGTGCAGATAAGGGAGTTTTTACTCTTCATAGCAAATTTGGATCTTAAAAGCAAGGTACAACAAAGAGTTGGCTTGTGTATTCCAACATATGGTTGTTGTAAATCCCTGCTCAAGTTTACAGTGAAAATGGTATTCCAGCATTCAAAGATGAAATCTAACCTTACAAATAAACAGGAAGACAAGTAAGCCAGAGAAATTTATAATATGCAGTTAAGCTGGCTCAGCTAGCTAGTATTGGAAAGGAGGTGTATTGCTGAACAACAACTGTGTCCTGGGCTGCATCTAAAGAAGCAGTGACAGTCAGTAAAGAGAGGTGATTCTCCCTCTCTACTCTGCACTTGTGAGAGACCCCACCTGGAGTACTGGATCCAGTTCTAGAGTCTCCAACACAAGAAGGACATAGAGCTCCTTGAATGTGTCCAGATGAGAGCAACTCAAATGATCAGAGGGCTGGAGCATCTCCCCTATGAGGACAGACTGAGCAAGTTGGAGTTGTTCAGCCTGGAGAAGAGGAAGCTTACAAGTGACCTTAGAGAAGCTTTTGAATATTTGAAGGGGGCTACAAGAAAGCTGTGGTAGGGCTTTTGACAAAGGTGCATAGTGAGAGGATGAGGGGAAAGGGTTCCAGATTTGAAGAGGGGATATTGAGGTTGGACATGAGGAACAAATTATTTGCTGTGTGGATGGTGAGATGCTGGAACAGGTTCCACAAGGAACTTGTGGCTGCCCCATCCCTGGAAGTGTTCGAGGCCAGGTTAGCTGGGGCCCTGAGTAACCTGATCTAGCGAAGGTGTCCCTGCCTATGCAGGGGGGTTGGAACTGTATGATCTTTAAGGTCCCTTCCAACCCTGGCCATTCTATGATCCTGTGATATGGAAGGTAGAAGTCTATGTGAGAAGAACCTCATGCAGGAGCTCAGGTTCAGGTTGTGGTGTGTACAGCTGGTGTATGTGATACATCTGCATCAGATGGTGTTATTAGTTGATAAGTGAGTCCTTACCAGTGGATAAATGAGTCTTCCAATCTACATGTCTTTAGGATTTCATGCATATGACTGTACACTTTTTTAACATGTAAAACCATGTGTTAAAGCTTGAAGTGCCACGTACACAGATTTATTTGGACCAGGGCTGATTCTTTTTCTTTTTACAGGTGAAATAGTTGTCCAGTTGAATATACCTGAATTCAGTGCAGAATCACATGTTATGGTTTGATATATGATCTTCTAGTAAAACTTGTAGACTTTATGACCTGGCATATTGTTTTGTCTGTGTTAAAAGATATTTGGCAATATTAAAAATATTCTTACTTTGAATGAGCACAGCAGCTCAGCAGTGATTCTTCTAGTAAAAAACTCAGTTTTGTTTTCTATCTATTTTAATTAGAATTATATTGTGCTGTTAAATTGTGTCCTTCAGATAAGAAAATTTGTTTTGCCATCTTTGTGTTATTTTATCGTTCTCTAAATACGACAGCTCTGTAAGTTGAAGCATTCTGAATAACTACTCAACCAAGACGTACCTTTGCAGTGCAATGGATAAGAGCAGCAACTACTTTTGCCTTTTGCTTTTTCTTTTTAGGTTTTGAGGGTTTTTTTTGGGTTAGGCTTTGCTTCACAAATTTTTTTGTTTATTCAGACTGGAATTGATCCTGCATTCATTAGGCCCACAAGCTGGGGGTCAAGTCTGAGCTGATTATTCAAACTCCCTCTGTAGTCAGTGGATAGAGCAACAGAAGCAGTGTAGTTAGTCCTATCTGAAGGCAGATGTCTGAGAGTGGGTCTTTTGAAAAATTGGATCCCTTTTCACTGGTGGTACAAAGAATGTGCAGAAGCTAGTTCAGGGTAATCACAGGCACCTCTCTGTTTCCTCAAGAGAATGAAGCCCCTAGGTGTAGCTATGTCTGCAGCAGTTTCTCTCCTTTTTTATATTGTTATGGTGGTGATACTGAGGGAATTTCTTTTGGGCTTTAGAGGGGGAAGAGCTGAATCACTTAATAGAATCATAGAACCAGAAAGATTGGAAGAGACCTTCAAGATCAGTCAGTCCAACTGTCAACCCAACCCCTCCTGTCCAAAAAACATTGCTCCCCAGGGCCACATCTACTCAATTTTTGAACCCTTCTGGGGCAGAGACCCCACCTCCTCCCTGGGCAGCGACTCCACCCCCTTCCTGGGAAGCATGTTCCTGACCACTCTGTCAGGGAAGAAATTTGTCTTAATGTCCAATCTAACCTTCCCCTGGCACAACTTGATGCCATTTACCTTCTTGTCCTATCTCTAGCGACTTGAGAGAAGAGACCAACCCCCACCTCTCCACTTGATGCATGTCCGCATTGTTTTGGTTATCTACAACATAACTAAGGGATTCCTTCTAGGTACCTGTGGAGGATCCGTGATTTTAAATAGTAATAGTGTGAATCCAAGCTTCGATCAGTAGTAAAATTACACAGTCTGCACAATATAGTTTCATTGGACGCGGTTTGGTTGTTGAAGTGTTGGGGAGGGACACTGCAGAGGAAGGAGGAGACTATAAAAGGCCATTACCAGGACGATTTAAAGTAGCAATGCTACATTTCTCTATTTAAATTGTGCACTTCCTACTTAGTAGCTCACCAGAATTTCACCTAGCAAAGATGTTCAGATGTTGGGCATACCTTGTTTAGGAAAGCAGTAAAAACTTTACCTGCTTTTATATGATCTTTTTTGTGAAGTTCAGTAGTGTCACTCTCCTACTCCAATTAAAGTTACCAATTAACACCTTTGTCCGTGTGGGAAGGGTGTTGAGTTCCTCCATGCTTTGTTTCACAGGTACTTTTTAATGTCTTTTCTTAGCCAACTGCGCACCGCCGTGCCAGAATGGAGGGATGTGCCTGCAACCTCAGCTCTGTGTGTGTAAACCAGGAACAAAAGGCAATACTTGTGAGGATACAGTCATGCAAGACACATCTTCCACTGGAGCCCGGAGCCCTGTGGTTCCCCCGTGGCCCATCCCCCAGCAGGCTGCCCAGCAGACCGTGGCTCAGAAGGTGCAGGTTCCACGGAAGGTTAGCCCCATGACTCACATGGCATTCACCATCAAGCAGAAGCCTCCTGTTGGGTTACCTCAGCAAATGCAACCACAGTAAGTGTTCTCTTTGCACTCAAAAAAGTCCAGTGTGTTAGATTTCTAAAACATTGTTCCTTGAAAGTGTTTTCAAATAATCGTGCTTGGAAACTTAACAGATTTTTTTTTTTAAAGAGCTTTTTATTTAACTCTCAGACTTCAGTGGATTTTTAAACTGACTCTCCTTGCCTGAACAGAATATGCTACAGTATCAGTCAACTTCATTTTCCTTAGAAAGACAATGTGGTACTAATGTCAGGGGAGGTATTTTTAGTGAATTTTGGAGTTTAGTCTAGAATGGTGTCTTACGGAATTTTAACACCTTGCGTAAGATTTGATGCTTGTGTTGCGTTCTGGTTTCTTCCTCCCATTCACACGAGTTTTTCTTTTCAAAAATAAATGTGTTTTGTTCTGCTTGCTTGCAGTTGAGATTCAGGTTGGTATATGCCTGTCACAGGTAGCAAGGAAGTATGCTTCTTGTTGAAATTTTTTTCCTTTCCAATTCCTTTTATTTTACTTTTGTCCTAGTTCATCTGCCTCTGGAGCCAGAACTAAAACTGGACTCATACATGTGTTGTGGAATAGCCAGAGGAATTTACCTGAGTTCCCTTGGATTTAAAAACCCCAAGCCAGTATGTTCTTTGAGAAAGGCAGAGGTGGGACAGGGCAAGAAAATTGCTACTCTGTTTTAATATCTTACAGTACTCTGAGCCCAAATTCATTCCTATCTGTGAAACAAATGTTATTGAAGTGGAAAGTTACATGAAGAGGAAATTACCAATGAAATCAGCAGGCTTTTGAATCTGCTCCTTCCCATCCAGGACTGCTAATCCTCAGCATCTGGCTTCTCTGCTCTAGCCCTGAAGAGAGCAGTACAGCAAATCAGTACAAAGAGCCAGACTGCTGATTCCTGGAGCATGTACTGTGTATCTTTCTTTCTCCCTCTCTTCACACACAAGCATTCTCAAGGAATTATTCTTCCTGTGGTGATAAAGGCCAGTTGTCCAAATTGGGTAGTAAAATACACTTCAAAAAAGTAACACACACACCCCCCCCCCCCCAAAAAAAAAAGGGGAGTTTGTTCTTGCCTGTCTGAAACAAAATCTGTCTTCCAAGCACTCTCAAATTATGCTTAGAAGGCTTATATCTGTCTAGAGAAGAGTAACAGAAACCATCCTCTGTTATCTGCTAGGGAAAGTGCCTTTGTACTTCCAGCAAGCCCCTCTTAACCCAGATGGTTTTGGTTCTTCATGTGACCCTTCTCAACCTAAGGATTTTCCCCTTGTGTAAAGAGACCTTTTCAGGTAGATAGACCTGTTAGTCTTTGAGGTCACAGGAAGATTAACCGGCTTAATTATTTCAGCCAGCTTGTTAACAGATTAGTGAAATGAAAAACTATCTTTGGTTCATGCTGGCTTTCTTATAATTCCAGAGGGAGAGGAAATGGGCTGGTTACCAAACTGGAGCAGTTGTATGAAGTGCAGTGGCAGGTGGATGTTTAGATACAGCTGTTGAAATGAGCGCTAGCAGTAGTTCTCATGTAGGACAGTTTACAGGGTTGAAAGATCCTCCTCAAGTTGAGTCTTTATCAGTGGTGCAGAGCAAATGGCCTAGTTTCTGCCTCAGTTCCTCTCTGAATGGCCTGTGTTCCTGTATGTTGTGTGAGGCTGCCCAGGTATTTTTGGAATGGCTTTTTTCTGTTCCTGCTCCTGGAAGCAGAGGGAAGGCTGCAGTGGGAGTGGGATCATCCAGTGCAGTTGGTATTCTCATCTAGACATTGTGTCAAGGGCTCGTGAAAGTCAAGTCAGAAACCAATATGGAGCACCATGAGAAGCCCCTAGAGGAGACTTGTCTCTACAGCTCTGTTCTATTTGGTATATGTGTACAACTTTTCCAGCTGAAATTATTGAGATATGTCCTTACTTGTTTTCTTCATGGTAGTGTTATATAGAAAGGCAGGGAATTAATGTATCTGTTCCCAGAGAATGTAATGCTGAACAGAAGGAACCTGGAGAGAGATGAATTTCCTGGAATATCCTGGATTTAGAATACAGGTGCTTAACACTAACAAAGTCTGTAGCCCTGGGCTGGAGACTGATACTGTCAGGTGTGGGATCTCCATTTGAAAGAGAAGTTAGCAGAAGGTGTAGATGGCTGTAACTGAGAACAAGTAATGTCTCAGAAGCAAACCTATGCTGCTTATTGGAACCTGTTGGGAATTCTGATCTCCCAAACAGACATGCTTTGTGGTCATGAATTCCTGTGAAAGCTCTCCAGTAACTCTGGGTGTCCATTTCATGTCTCGTTCTCTCGCATGTTGGCAACAGTCTAGCCCTGCTGTATTTACCAACTGTAGGAGCAGATTTTTTTTTTAAGGGAACTTTCTAGAACACATTTGGAAGTGATCACCAGGAAGGACTGTAGCATCAACCAGCTGCAGCTCAATAATACACTGAAGTGTGACAGCATTTGTCCTCTGTCCCTGGAGGTGTTAAAAATCCTGTAGCTATGGCACTGGGGAACAGGGTTTAATGGGCAGGTGACTAAGTCACACAGGAACTCGTCCAGGCGGGTCTTGAACATCTCCAGTGAAGGAGACTCCACAACCACCCTGGGCA
>JAOXOE010031638.1:0-11750 GCA_028565055.1 Phoeniculus purpureus
TGGTCTAGCCTTGAGCTCTGTGGTAAGGGTTGGACTTGATGATCTATTAGGTCCCTTCCAACCCTTGTAATACTGTGTGATACTGTGTGTGTGATCTTTTGGGGTCCCTTCCAGTCCCTAAGGTTCTGTGGTTCTGTGAGTTATGGGTGTGAGCTGGAAAACAGGAGGTTCCATATAAATCAGAAGGAACTTCTTCATAGTGGGGCTGACAGAGCCCTGGAACAGGCTGCCCAGGGGTGTTGTGGAGTCTCTTTCTCTGGAGACATTTAAAACCCGCCTGGACTTGGTCTAGGTGATCCTGCTGTGGCAAGGTAGTTGGACTGGATGATCTTTCAAGGGCCCTTCCAGTTCCCGCTGTTCTGTGATTCTGTGACTTGGTCTAGGTGATCCTGCTGTGGCAGAGGGATTGGACTAGATGGTCTTTTGAGGTCTCTTCCAATCGCTATGATTCTATTAACAAGATAAATGGTGATGTAAAAGGAAGAGTTACATTCCTGTAAAAATATGGCCAAGAAAGTTTTGATTTAGAGAGAATTTTCCTGCTAGGAAGAACTAGACTAGCTAAGGATTGCATAATCTTTACTATTATAGTTTAGTCTGGTGTGATCACGTTTATGTCCTTTAACATTATAAGCTTAAGTCCCTTAAGAAAGGTTCACTTATTTGAAAAAGCTTTAGACAAGCTCATTCTTTATTCTCATTGAAAACGATTCATAATTATAGAAATGTAAATAAACTCATTATGTGTCCCTGAACACTTATCAGGTACCCTTTAAATTGCATTCGAAGTCAGCCAGTGCAGTATTTCCCTAGAACAGATTCAGAGAGTGTGCTGAACTCTTTTCTTTCTGATGTGAAGCGTAACCTTCCACATCTGTGTGGCTTTCCAGTGAAGATGACAAGTAAAGCACTTTATGCTACGCAGGAATTCTCCACAGCTCTGGTGCGTATACGCGTTAATGGCAGGTACTGTGTTCATAGTATGATGGGATCTTTCTCATATCCAGAGCACAGTAAGAATGTAAAGCTACTTTTCACAACTCTCAATCAGGTAACTTAAAATGAAATGGGTAACTATTATATTGCTATTTGCCATTGTTCTTTTGTTATTCATCACAAATACATTAAAACATTTGATTTATTGTTAGTTGCTACCACTATTTGCAGTTCTATAGAACTTAATTTACAGTTGTATATGCAGAACTTTCTCCCTTTCTCACACCTTTTCTGTGGTAATGATAATAATAGCAAAAACAATAATGAAAACAATTATACTTTTTATTATTGTTACAATTTTTAAAAAAGCAAACAAAGCAGAATTTAAAGTTCTGTGGATTTACGCATTTAAAAGCACTCCAGCTGTATGATTTACTCCATGGCTGGTGAGGGAAAGGAGACAAGTAATCAAAACTACTTTAATTTGAGGTTGTGACAAAGTCTGATACTCAAATTTCATTGGCAATAATGTATGCAAGAAGAAACAAAGTCATTAATTCCTAACAAAGAACAGTGACAGAAATTGCAGGGATTGTAAAATGCTATAATCCTCTTTCAGAAAGCAGTTCCTGTTTGTGTCTCTTCAGTGATCAAAGCTACAATGGCTCCTCTTTGCCACCTGCAGTTTTTACAGACATCCAAACTGTCTTTTGCTTGGAATGTAGATGCATTTAGAAGTCCTGAGAGTCGTGGAGCCATGTCTGTCAAACTATGTGCAGACCCCCTCAGAAGGGGTAGGCCTTACCAAGTTGGAAAGTACTAAACCAAGATAACAACTGTAACTTAAGTCTTTCCTTCTGAGAAATACAATATTCCACCATAGTTTATGAACAACAAGCTGGGGAAAGGAGAAAGCAAATATTCATTTGTAATGACAAGAAAGATTCTTGAAAGTAATACTTCATTCTAGTTCAAAACAGGGAAATGTGTGGTGATACGTTGTGATGCATATTAGGTTGAAAACATCTGGGGCTGCTTTAGGAGGCACTATCAAGTTTTTAAATACAGTTCATTTGACTCTTACTGTATTGCAGGATATAAAATCTAAGCAGATGAAACTGTCTGGTGAGATGGTCTGTGTAGTATCTTTGACACAGCAGGCTCCTGCAAGGAAACAGGCTTTGCCTACAATTTTTTCACCATGCATTATTGAAAACAGCCACAGGATGGAGCATTTGATCAAAGAGCCAGAAACACATGCTTCTTCGAGTAGCCATAAGAGTACAGCAAAAGTCAGCATTGAAGCATATGAGAAATCCATTAATAACAGGCAAATATCCAGAGTAGCAGAGTTGCCAGTGGAGAAATCTTCAGGAGTGCCTGAAAATTCAGCTTTTGAACTGTCCCCCAAAAACGTCAGCAAAATTATACCAATTTTCAAAGGCAAGTTGATGCAAATGAATGGAAAGACCACAAATCAAGTGGAGCAGAAGAGAAGAGAAACTGCTGAAAGACATTCGCAAATAAAAATTACAGGCATTTCATCTTCTACTCTGAATGTGTGCAAGTCCAGCATAACTCAGGTTTACAAGTATGATCAAAGTATGTCAGTCAAAAGCCTTACTCATACCAGTGAACTTCAGGTAATGAATGTTAAGACATACACAAGCGAGACCATACCTGCATTTCAATGGAAAACAGAGCCTGGTGGACACATGACTAATTCACATTTTTCTGATAACTCAGCTTCAGGTGGGAGTTCAAGTGGAGTCAATCACAAAAAGGGAATTTCTCCTTTCTGTCATAAGAATATTGGGTCAATGCTTCAGAAGTCAAATGTCTGTCTGAGCCTGAATACATATCCATCTCCACTTTCCAGTGTAAGAAGGGGAAAAAACTTTGCAAGTCAAAATACTGCACAACTTCTTGAGAAACAGCATCAGTCAAAGAAAGGACCTTTGCAGTTCTGTCATTTAGACAACAAAATGACACATTTTGGTTTATCACAGCAGAAAACAAAGACATCAAATGAAAGAGCAGTGTTAAATATTAATGAACCTGTCTTTAATGGTACAGTGTACATGGCCCAAAATGAAGATGATAAAGCAACATGGTGTCCTGAGGACATCACTGAGACAACCAGTCATCATTCCAAATCTACCTTAAAACAGGTATGGTACATAACAGGGCTCTTTTTCACAGGTTCTTGCAAATTCAGTACTGAAACAACTTTAAGCAATAAACAGTGTGACTTCCATCATGTTCTACCATCATTCTCAATAGTGTTATCTAAAATTTCTACCACCTAAGCTAGTGTTTTGAGCCATTGCTGCTTTTTTTCTGAAGGGGAAGATGATACTGTGTTGTGTGAGATAATTCTTCTGTTGATGACTTCTAAGGTAGAATAACTAGTTTTCCCTTTAGTTTATCAGTTTATCAAGATTTGTGTGGAGTTAACATGGTGAAATTTTCTGTGCTCAGTCTGTCTTCATATAAAACCTTATTAACAAAGAGCTTCCAGAAGGAGCCTCAGACCTCCCCAGCCGTCTGTGCTGACAGCAGTCTGTGTGAGGCACTGTGCTCTTAGACAAACGTGGAAGTTTTGCAAATGTAAGTTTAATTATAATTTCACTAAAAGCACAAGTCGCAACAGGAAAAATTCCTGCTGGGTGTAAGGAAAGAAACGTCCTCAGGGCAAGAGCAGTTAACTATTGGAACCAGTGGCACAGAGAGGTTGTAGAGCTGTTACCCTTTCAGATTCTCAAAACATGACTGGAGGGGGCCCAGAGCAATGTGAGCTAACTTTGAAGTTAGCTCTATTTTAAGAAAAATTATTACTACTAGACTGCCAAGGGTACTTAACAAACTTTTCTATTATTCTATCTGCTTTTCAATAAAATCAATAGCTGAGCTAATTTTACTACAACATTTATTAAGATGATGTCCCACAGTCTGGGCACATCTGTGAAGCATGTTGTGCTTATCATGTTTTTCACCTGTAAAATGTAATTTGGTAGGTTATTTCTGCTTTGTGTTATGAAGGCACCTTTTCAAAAAATAGGTTGTTTTAACAAGAAGCAAAGTACTGGAGTTATTTGCTAATGAAGATGTAAACTTCTGTTCTTACAGATGCTTACAGGGAATGAGCATCTGACGTGTGAAACACTGACCTCAGAACTGACCTACTCAGTCAAGGAGAGCAACATGGAAGCGTCTGTAAAGAAAGGTTATGCCAGAAGAAGAAAGGTAAACCCCCATATATACACTGCTAAATTACACAGTTAATAAGTGATAGGACAAGAGAAAATGGCCTCAAGTTATGTCAGGAGATGTTTAAGTTAGACATTAGGAAAAAATTATTTGAAAGGGTCATCAGGCCAATGGAACAGGCTGCCCAAGGAAGGGGTTGAGTTTCCGTCCGTGGACATATTTAACATTAGGCTTGGTACAGTTGTGTTAATGGTTAGATTTGACTTTAAAGGTCTTTTCCAACCTCAACAGTTATATGATCCTATGATAAACCTAATTTATCAACTATTTATTAATTGTTGATTAAGTACTTAAGTGTATGTGTCCAAAAGTCAGATTGTTCCACTTAATTTGCATTTGTTGACAAATTTTTCTATCCCATTTATGCTTTGGTATCTTTTTAAAACCAAATGCAAGACAAATGCTGTAAGTTTTAGCAGCAATTAAAAGAGCGCAGTCCATGCTACCCACAAGTTCACAAAGGGCCAGCAGAGCAGACTCAGGGGTCTGCTGTGGGAACACGCTTATACCCCAGAGCTCAGGCTGCTGCATGGAAAGTGGAACTGGTATGCCCGGGTACCAGTATAGGCTGGGGACTCACCTCTTGGACAGCAGTGTAGGAGAAAGGAACCTGGGGGTCCTGGTGGCCAGCAGGATGGCCAGGAGCCAGCAATGTGCCCTTTTGGCCAAGAAGGCAAATGGTATCCTGTGATGGATCAGAAGGGGAGTGGTTAGCAGATGGAGAGAGGTTCTTCTCCCCCTCTACTCTGCACTGGTGAGACCACTTCTGGAATATTATGTCCAGTTCTGGGCCCCTCAGTTCAAGAAGGAAGAAAGGCTTCTGTCATGGCATGGATTAGATGCTGAAGTCCTTTTGCCAGCTGCTGGGAATGACTGAGCCACGCTAGGACTTGTGCACATGAAGCTGACTCTATAGCTCAGGCCACTTTGGACAAGCAGAGAGCCAGTAGCTAGTCTGGCAACTAGGATAGGGCACTGTCCTGTCCTAATCGTGAGTCACAAGTGCCTCGTGCAATTTCTCCATGCAGGCTGTGAGTAGCTGGGTTATCAGCCTGAGCGATTCAGGCCGCTTTTGGTAAGCAGCAGGACACAGCAAGATGTCACTGTCTGCCTGACACAGGAAGTGAGGTGGATGCACAGGTCCAGGGAAGCTTCAGCTGAAGTCTCAGAAACAGGACAGGGACTTGTCTGTTAAATGGAGTGGGAATGGATTTTCCAGTGCTCATCAGTTTGATTCCTTCTTTCTCCAGATTAAAAGTCAATAGTGCTAACTGGGGACACTGTAAACACTTCTCTGAGGCACAAGCCTTTATCATTATCTAAGGTTTAGACACCCAAAATGATCAGTTGGCTTTGAAAGCCTGGGCTGCCAACATGTAAAAGGCTATTTTCAGCATAGCTGTGGTTTTTTACCCCTGGACATATAAACATATTTAACTTATTTTTATGTTGGGAAACAAAACTTACATTAATTACTTCTGATATCATTCAACTAAGTGTTTAATTCAGAAACAACTTTCAGCTGAGCTGTTTGTAGTACTGCTTTGTTTGCTTTAATGGTTTTTGATGTTTTGTTTTGGTTTTCTTTTGTTAGCAGAAAGAAGAAGGTTATTCCAAGTTAAAGAAAGCCAAAAGAAGTAAGCTGTCTATTTAGGATGTTCTGGAGTACTGAAAGGAAACTCTGGGTATGCTCATTACAAATTTTAAATATTTTTCTTCATTAAAATAGCATCTCACATCTGCAATGGTTCCTACTTCTTTGGGTCATGGCAGTGATACCAGTTGTCTCCAAAGGAATCACTTGCTAAAAAAATGGCTTCAAAGTAAGGGGGTAACACAAGATGAGATTCTTGGTTTTATCGGACACTGGCAAATAAAGCTTTGCCTTTTAGGATTTTTTTTTTTTGTGAAACAAGCTAATACCTATCACAGGTCAGTGGTAAAACACATAGAAAAGAGTAGCTGATACAGTTAACTGTTTCAGAGATACATGAAAGTATATTCATTCAGAAGAAAATATTGCTGAGAGCAGGGTGGTCACACAGGCACAACAGCACAGAAATGTGTATTTTACAAAACAAATAGAAAACTTAGCAGGAAAGAAGCAAAATAGACATTGTGCCTCTTTTAATCTGACTTTTGGCTTCAACACAAGTAGCTGACTGGCATTTTGTTTAAGATGTACTTTATGTCCTTCCTTTCCTTGCATGGCTGAATTTCCTCCAGTGAACATGTAGATGAGTTGTGTGCTTTCCCTAAAGTAAGTCCATTGTATGGAAGGAAGGTTTCCAGAAAGGGCCTTCATACCTCAGTATCCAGCATCTCCTCTTCCTGTGTATAGCATTTCATGTCTCCTGCTTCAAGCCAGGTGATTCAGGCATGGTCCTTCTTCAGAGGTGATCTGGTTTAGCCATTTGGCTTAGAAATCTGTACATCCATCTGTGCATCTGCAGCTTTCACTGACAACTGATGAACAGAAATAGTGTCTCTGAAAATGGTCAGATCTTCACTTTTGTAATTAACAAAATCAAATTCTTGTCTTATAAGTAAGCTAAATGGTACAGGGTCAAGTTGGTTGTGGCAGGGAATGCTTAAACCCTGGAGAGTAAACAGGAGCTTCCATAAAGTGTTTAAAATATGATTTCTACAAATCTACTCACTCTGGGTTCTTCACTGGTGTTGATGATTTGAAAAGAAAACTAGAGCTGAAGTAACTTCTGCTATTGGATTAGTGCCAATAGTTTTGGTTCTGCAAAGCTTTGCTCTGATTTTCTTTGCTGTGTATCATTGCATGTGCATTTACGGTGCAAGCTTTCAGTGGGACACTTGAGAATTACTTCTGAGTTTTCAAATTTACTGTGTAGCAAGATTTATGGAAAGATCTTGCAATGGAATTCAATGATGTAGTCAACAGGAAGGACTTGGATTTGTAATTCATAACATTTAAACTTTTTTTTATAATTATCTTGCAAAAAAGGCTCTGTTTTTATGACTAACATGCCAAGTTGTGCAGCTTCTTAACTTATCCAGGAAATCACAGTATGACCCTAATTTTCTTCTGTGTTTTGCTAGTGAAAATACTGGGTATGTTAATAAAGCAACGTGAGAGAAGTATTTAACATTTTAAGAAGTTGAACATTAGATTCTAATGTTAAAACATTCCCATTCATCCTGGTTTTACCCATATGTAGACAGTCCCCTACTGTCTAGGGAATGGCTTGACGTGAGAAGTCAGGCATTAAACATGAGTTTGAGACATTCCCTTCCTGCCCCCTTGTTTCGGGGTCTGGATTACACTGGGTATATCCCTCTTTTTCTAGGCCATACAGCTTATGCTGGTGGAACCTCAAAGGCTGCTGGGGTGCCCAGCTCATGGGGAGCAGACAGGATGTCTGCTGTCTGTACTATGTGAGCTCTGTACAGTCTGTTGGATACATCTACTAGATTTCTGTTGAATTTAATAGGAGCTTTGACATCTGTATGTAGACAACTAAATGTTGGTGATCTAAATCTGGACCTCAAAACGTCTCAGGAGTCAGACTTGAACAGTTACTCAGTTTAAATAAAGCTCTGTGTGAGTACAGAGTTTTCAGAACAGGTTTAGAGATTCTCTTTCAACTGTATTGTATCTGTTATCAAGTGAATTCTCCATGCTTAGAGTTTTGTTAACAAAAGTCATCCTATTTCAACCTCAAAAACTACCAGGAAAGGGAAATGTGGTTTATAAGACCAATCAGAAGAACAGAGCTGCAAAAGGAGAGAATGTACTAGTACAGAGCATTGTTTTAAGAGCAGGATTTGCATCACAAATGTTGGTGCTAGAACAAACACCTTCAAAACAGCAGTGTTTAAACTCCCAAGTCTTTTCCACTGATCTGCAAAACTCTTCCTGTTGTGCTGCTCCTTTTGTTTTGTTAGTTCTGTAGCCTAACCAAAGGGAGGCAGCCATCAGCAGAAAACAAATGTCTGTTTTATGATCTGTCTCTATGGAGTGCAAAGATGAAATAGCATAGCAGAAATAACAGAGCAGGTAAATCAAACAATAGGCTTGCTGAACCACCCAAGCCAAAAACCCACCCACAGCCTGTGTTCCAGTATATGACAGGGAATACCCAAGAAATGCCTAGTCTAATTTATCATGTTTGGTCTTTCAATGAAATTTCTTTTATGATGGGGGATAATTCATTTCCTAATCAAATCTGGTAGTAGAGACAACCTTTGGGGTGTGCACATTGGCAGGTTGTTGGTACCTAAATATTTGAGACATACTCCAAAAAGCAGATGCTCTCAGACCATTAGTACTCTTACCCAATCCAGATTCCGTTGCTGTGGGATTAGATTGGGGGTAACCTAATTTACTGTATGGCTCACCATTTCAAAAGGCTTCTCAAGATTCTTTGTGTCTCTTACATTCTTGTAGAGTTAAGACTGTGCTTTGGCTACCTCATCTCAGCTGGTTAAGAAGGTGTAAATAGACTCTGGCAATCAAAGTTCTCCCAACACCACAATGGATTGAAATATTTCGAGGGCTTTTTGAGGGTTGAGCTGCCTTTTGGTTTATTTTGTAATCCAAATATTTTGTTATCTAAACTTTTTATTTTCCTCCATTCAGGTTCCTGAGAGTGCATTGACATACTTGAGGTTCTCTGAGCTAAGTTGAATTTTGCTCTATGTCCTGTTGTTGGTACCTGTTTCTGGATGAAATTAAATATATACAGTCAGGTGACTCCGTAGATCAACAACTTCTCTGGACAGTTTAGGTTAATAAACCTCTGAAGAATTTGAAAATCTAGTTTTTGAATCACAATTTTTCTGTCCTAGTATTTGCTTACACACTTGATCATTCTTCCAGCTATTCTTAAGTTTCAAGTCCATTTTTTAATGATGTAATTGTATTTAATTCTTTGCTATAATGTCTGGGCCTCTTCATTTCATCAGTAAAATATTCCTAATAACTTTTCCCTGTCAAGTCAAATAGTTAAAAAATAAATCACACTTTTTTCCCTGGGAGAATAGTCTAAAGGCTGAATTTGATTCAAACTTCTTGAATTCTTATTATAATTTTAAATGAATTTCCATGTTCAGAAATGAAACTGCTCTGTTAAAAATTTTTTTTTCTGATTGGTAACACTGTTCTTCACCAGAATGTAACTGCCCATCAAGCAACTCTATCAGCACAAATGTATCTTCAGTGCCCTACTTGAAGTTATAAATACCTAGGAATATATGATTGTTGCCCCAGAATCACTGGTTTTCAGTTAATATTATTGTGTGGAAAATAAATGCCACACTACTCTTAAACTCAAATGATACAGGACAAAGCGATACTTAGCACTTGCTTTGGAAATACATTTGCAAAACTTTTTTCCTGAAGGAATTGATGCAATGGATGTTCATGCGTCATAGCAAAACCTCTCTAGGTTTGTATTGCCATGGCTGTAGTTTTATTTACCTCATTTTTCAAGCAGGATTCTGCCCTAGTAAAATATCAACTTCTGTTTCATTTCTTTTGTGTTTTCCCAAATAGTGACTGGTAACAAAGCCCTAATCTGATGGTGCCAGTGTTTAAAAGGTAGTGGGAGCTTACAAAAACACACCTATATCTCATCTGTAACATAAGAAAAGGAAAACAACACAAATACTACAAAAATTACAGCACCATGCTCAGCAGGAAATCCAGTTGTACTTACACTTTGTCTGGGAATTAGTATGCAAAGTTGCTTTTCAGATGCTGTGGATTAGTTATGTCATAAGTTTGACTGTATGTGTTCAATCATTTCCTTCTCTCACTGTATGAAAGGGGCTGTAGAGCAGCTGCATTTCCACGTTGCTGTGTCCATGAATGCTTCATCTGGTCTGTCACCTGCTCTTGCTTTTGAAATGCTGCTGCTTTCTGCACTTGCCTCATGTTGCATTGTTCTTGCCTTGTCAAACATTTACATTGTTTTGTGTTGTCTATTGTAATACTCAAAGTACAGGACATTTATTGCAGATCCAATTTCTTCCATTTAAAATAAAAGATGGAATTACTTGTTCGTGATCAATGGACAGATTCCTTCCTCTGTGCTGCAGGGGAGGATCCTGTCGCTCCTTGTAGTAACGAGTGTAGTAAGGAGCTCACTCACTGTGTAGTAAGGTGTTGGTAGTGCTGGGTGCAGGAGAGGTGGTGGAAGTGCTGCTGATGGTGGGGGAGAATTGGTACTGTGGCTGGTGCTTCGTTGCTGCCCTACCTTTCACTGTGTACAGAAAGGCTGTGAGAGCCCCTCTCAGTTCCTTAATTTATTCTCACTAATTGGGCAGAAAGCCTCATTTCTGGCAGAGACATGAAGCTGTCAAAGCACAGGAGCCCTTGATGTCCAGGATCAACTGGAGACTCTGCATGTGATTTCTGCAGGTTGATTTCTCATGATTAAAGGAACAGATGCCTCCACCTGCCCCAAAATAGACAAATGTACATGAGGAATGAAGGGAAATGAGAAAAGGTTGAAACAATACCCAGCTGTGAGACACTGGTAAATGGTCAAATGGCAGAAGATGTCACCCTGCCCTCAGATGCCTGCTGGGTTTTATAGTGGTGCATAGATTCTCCATCAGGTTTCACATCATTTAAGACAACTGAGAGTTACATTTGTGAAAGCTTTCTCTGGCTACTGTGCTAGAGGATTCAGAAAGGTTCAGCTGAAGCTTTCATAAGGAGTTCACATTATTTAGTGAACATGCACTTCGAGAGAGAGTGATCTTCTCTCACATATTTTCCTAATCTTCCTCCCTACTCTTCCCAGATACAGGCCAGAGGGACTTTGTAAAGATTTTAAATTGGCATGTGCTCAAGTGCTCCATCAAATCTGAATTAGAAGTTTATGAATTATATTGTAGATGCTTGAAACATCAGGGAAGCCTGCTGCTTGTTTCTTCTGTGCCGCTTTCTTACAACCTTGTACTCAACAGTTGGTTTGAAAATAGATTCTGACCTCTGGAAGTACCATGTCACTACATCAAAAACTAATTTAGTAAATATGGCAGTTTGACAGTTGTAGCTCAACCTCTCACCTAAAAATTTGCAGCCAGGATGAGCAAGTAACAATTTCCCTGGGATCTGTGCAGAGTTTGATGCAACCTCTGAAGAGGTTAATTCCCCCAGGGAAGTGTTACAATCTGGGATAAAGCTGTCTAATTGTGCTGGAAAATGTGTGAAGATTGTTCCCTAAGAGCTCACAGTTCCATCAGCATCAAACATTGCTTCCTGCAGCGATAGTTTTAATTGTTCAAAACGGTGACAACTTTCTTTTTAAATGCAATATGTAAGAGGAATTTAACCTTGCTTAAGTGAGAGGAGTTCAGAAGTACTGAAAGCTAATTCGTTCTGATCTTTCTGCAGGATGAAGCTCTTTGTCACCCATTAATAGGACAAGGGGCAACAGGTGTGAGCTGGAAAATAGGAGGCTCCACACCAATATGAGAAGGAACTTACAGAATCATAGAATCATTAGGGATTGGAAGGGACCCCGAAAGATCATCTAGTCCAATCCCCCTGCCACAGCAGG
>JAOXOE010031639.1:0-11750 GCA_028565055.1 Phoeniculus purpureus
ACTTCCTCCTCACATCCAGTCTAAATCTACCCAGCTCCAGCTTTGCTCCATTCCCCCTAGTCCTGTCGCTACCTGATGTCCTAAAAAGTCCCTCCCCAGCCTTTTTGTAGGCCCCCTTCAGATACTGGAAGGCCACAATATGGTCACCTCGGAGCCTCCTCTTCTCCAGACTGAACAGCCCCAACTCCCTCAGTCTATCCTCATAGGAGAAGTGCTCCAGCCCACTGATTTGAATAAGAATAATTCATCCAATGTTAATTTATTTATACGTGAATTGTTAAAATGTATTTGCAATATGCCGATTCCTGGCCAGAACTTGTGTTTCTCTCCTGAAGCTAGTCCTGCCCCTGAAATGGGTGATTTTGATTCTCCTGATTCTTGGGAGGAAAAGCTATGTAAAGTGAAGTGAGTGGTGGTTCTTTGCTTTCCTGATTTGATTTGAAAAAGAGATGTAATGTAACTGAGCTGTGACCAGAGGCTGTTTTTCTGTTGGTCCTGGCTGCTTTTGCACCAGGCTCCTCAGTTGATTGATTATGTGCACTTACCTGAAAAATATCATGACTTACTACTCTATAATGGTTCAAGGGATTTGGAGATCACAGCCTTTAACATCTACTCTGCAGCAAGTGCACTAGATGTGTCATATGAAGCCATCTGGCTGGTTTCATTTGGAACTGGAAGCTGGGCCACATCCAGCCTGCCTGCAGCTTCTCAAGGCACAGTGAGGTGGTGGAGGCCTCCTGAGCTGTTCTGGAAGCCTTGGGAAGGGCTACCATTTCTGGAGAACATGCCTATCCAAAGGCTGAATGTCTGCCTGGAAAGACCATGCTCTGACCGTTTTTCTGAAAGACAGAATTCAAAATGCAATGATTTTTAAAAATCCTCTTCAGGACACGTTTATATTCACTGGTCTTCTGTGTAGCTCTGTAAATAGTGAACGAACAGAAACAGTACAGAAACACATCCACAGTTATTTCTTTACTGCTCTGCCTGACCTTTTCTTTCAGATGGTTTGGCAGATTGATCTCATCAAGATAAACTCAATGCATGCTAAGGCCCTGTGTGTGCTCAGAAAGATGATTTCCTTTGTCAGCCTGATCTGTCAATCCAGTACGTATCATCTCTCATTGTCCTTCCCATTGCCATTATAAAATCAAATGTTACTTTATGCTGTGCACTCCTTCATGCAGACAACATATTCCTACATCTCTTTCTTTCTGGCATTAAGCAAGTAAAACATCCTTTACATACAATATGAAAAATAATTGCTTTTAAAATATTCATAAAGTTTTATAGAAAACGTCAGTAATTAAATATGTGGAGCACAAATACTCAGTTTTTTCATGGAGTTATAATGGGGCAGCTGATGTGAGGAGCTGCCTAGGATCTGCAGTGGGAGAGAGCTGCAAGGGGTCCATATGATTCTTAGCAGTGACTGCACAGGAAGAAGAGGAACACGGCTTGTAGAGGATCGTAGGAATTCAGAGGCAGATGAGGTAGCAGGGGACAGTTAAAAACAAGATGGAAATGTAGAAAACTCTGGAGTCTGAGCTTGTCATTGATGTGACGATACACAGGGGATTTGAGGAGTTTGAAAATCTAGAAATACTGTGGAAATTCCGCAATGGAATACAGAAGCAGCTACAGAATATTTGGGAGGACTTGGAAAGGCTAATCAGGACAAGTTACTAAAATATATTAAAAATTACACCTGGGTGAACTCAGGTTGTCAAGTCCACTATAAAACGTACCAACCCTTTCCTGGGAGAACATGAAAACATGAGAGTGCTCATCGAGATACATGATGGCTCAGACTGCTAGCACCTGCACGAGCTAGGATAACTAAGACCTTCCTGTGGATTTATTTGAATGTTTAAAATAAAACTGTGTAAATAGGCAACAACAACAAAAAGTCTTAACACACCTTGCCAGAAATAAAGTGCAGTGTGGTTTTGAGTAGGATCTGCAAACGGACGAGACTCTGCCCTGGCTATCAATAAGATACTGGGAGAATCTGTGTATCCACTACTATCTAAACTGACAGTGAAACAAAGCTGCATCAAGGTCTGTCTAACAGCAGTAACCTCTTAGCAGCTTTATGCTTATTTCTGACAGTAAGAAACACTTGAATTTGAACCAAATAAGTCTTGTAAGAACAGATTTGAGAAACCATTTGAATACCGCAAATATGTCAATGCTCCCCTTAAAGTAAACACCAAACCTTACCTTGATTTTCTGGAGTACTGAGACTTCTACCATCACTCTTCCTTTCCAAAGGTTTGAAGCTGTATTTCCTCAGTTACAAACCATACCATCTTGCTACATGAACGTATATAAAAATTAAATTACTGACAGAACGTTTTAAGTGGAAAATTTGCTCCCTGAACTCCTGGGAGTGACTCCTGGAGCCACTTAAGGTCAGGTTTGATGAGGCTCTGAGCAGCCTGACCTTGGTGGAGTAGTCCCTGTGTAGAGAGGTTGGACTAGATGACCTCGAGAGGTCCTTTCCAGCATAGAATGTTCTATGAGTCTATGCTCTTTGGCTCACAGTGCCATGAAAATATGGTCCTGGTTCAGAAATGTACTTTGCAGGTCTGATTTTTGCGAGCATGAATAAAACACCATTGTTTGTTGATGCAGTTCAGATGTTGGCTCAGGATAACCTGTACAGCCCAGAAGACAATTGCAGCCCAGATATACATGAACATCAGACAGGCACTGAATTCCACAACACTCGAAATAAAGCCTGTGTTTAAGCTTCCGCATGAGCAGGTCACAGGAAAGCTGTGGCAGTGATGTTCCAAAATGCATTCCACAAAGTGTGAGATTAAGCAAATGTCCACAGGATGTTTTGATACTGTGAAACTTGAGAGTTTTATTTCCTTGTTCCTTACAAACTGTGTGTGTATGTCTGCCATTTGGTTAGTGAGTTGCACTACAAGACATGAATAATTAACTATTTATGTGATTTTTTCCCTCACACAGCCCAAGACTATAATTGATCTGTTTTGCAGAAATCTTTAACCCAGGCTCATACTGTCTTTTCCTCATGTCAGGAAGTCCTCTGTAACGTAAATCTTTTGCAACCTTATCACTTAGCCAGCTATGTTGAAAAAGTTGTATATCTTAATTGATTTCTGGTCCTTTAGATCAGTGCATCACAGCAGAGCCAAACATCGGAACTTTGGTAGTACTAAGTTTAGCAAATGGTAATACCACAGTGTAGTGACCCCAAATCCAAAACAAGGAGACAGCCATAGGATGTAAAGTACATCTGCTTCTTTTATTTAAAAAAAACAAAGTGGAGTGGACGAAAGAGAGCACACCTGTGGCTCTTACCCTCAAAGCACAGCATTAATTTAGACTGTAATATTAAGCCTGGACTTCAATGTCCCTTAACCTTGAGTGGTTTTGGGGCATGTCTGTATTCATGAATGTGTTTTTTGGAACCTCCTGTGTGGGCTGGACTCCCTGTACAACTGTACCACATTCTCTGTGAGACAACATGCCAACACACCTTAATTGTCTGTGTTATACAGAGGCAATAAAGATGCCTCTGAAAGTTAATTCTGAGTGCATCCTAAATACGTGTGTTTGCAGATTCAAGCTTAGAGGATACTGTGACACTATAATTCAAAATGTTTGCAGTACTAACCCTCAGGAGTCAAAAGAATGCAGAATGTCTAAGAAAAGCCTACAGAGAACCTTTTAAAGACTCCACCCGTGATCATTTCCCATTCCCAAGTGGCTTGCTAGATCCACTGTTATTCTTTGTCATGTCTCTCTGGTCTGTGGAGCTCTTTCGGGCATGCGGCAGGAAAGACAAAGTGTGATGGCCTCTGCTTTTATCCTCAGCTGGACATTTCAGTCTGAAGCAGGAAAATCAGAAAAAAAGAGACAGAGAGATAGAGAGAAAGCTGAGATTGCTGGGAGGTAGTGGGCGATCTGGATTATAAATGGTTATAAAAAGTAGCTTTATGTGGGCTGGATCAGACTTTGCAGTAGAATAATACTATTGCTATGTTCCTCTGCAGGTGTCTGGAGGAATTTGTGTAGCTGGGGCTTCCCAGTTCCCACCTTGCCAGGTTTTCCAGGTATTATTGTCCCTGTGAGACAAACTACATTTAAATACAGAGCTATCTCTGGTGATAGTTGTACCATTCACCACCACTGGCCCTGTGGAGCCGGCATCCCACACTGTCCTAGCACTTCCTTCTTGCACATCTGCAAGTCACCCTGACCTCAATTTCTTTTACAGCATTATTTCTTTTCTCAAGTCAGATTTTCTGCTAAATTAAATATCCGCATATAACACCAGTGCTGCTCCATCATTTAATACTTCCAAATATGGGTCGCAGTATGACTCAACATCCTTTTTCTGTAGACAGTTTAATAAATTGATAATATTTGCCTACAACTCCCAACAATGGGACTAGCAAGCACCAGAAACATGACTTCAGATGCATAAGTATATTCTTTCCCACCGCATTTTTGCCAGCTGTCAGAGGTAATCCTTGTCTTTGTTGTCTGGCCCAAAAGGAGAAAACGGCTGTGCTTCAAGTTCAAAATATTCATCTCTGCAGCTTCTCCACTGCTGTGACAGGGAGTCACAAAATGATCACAGGAAGTCACGAGTTGGAAGGGACCCTGGGAGGTCTTCTAGTCCATCCCCCCTGCCAGAGCATGATCACCTGCAGTGAGTCAAACAGGAACATGTCCAGGCTGGTTTCCAATGTCTCCAGAGCAGGAGACTCCACAACCTCTCTGGGCAGCCTGTTCCGGTGCTCTGTCACCATCATAGTGAAAAAGCTTTTTCGTATGTTTATGTGGCATTTCTATGCTCCAGCCCACACCTGCTGCCCCTTGTCCAGTGTGGGAAAACCACTGATCTGTTGGGAAGAGTTTTATTAAAGGTTAATAGAGTAATAGAATAGTTAACGAACTTTGTTGTGAACTAACTGCTTGGCACAGTTTTCCTCTGACAAGAAGAGAGAGGATTACTGTAGTCTGTTGGAACTTCTTAATTGGATGATGTTTAGGTTAGCAAAAAGATGTGTGAAGCATGGGGTCATAAACTGTCGCTAAGTTGTAAATCATCAGAAGAGGAGAGGAAGCAGAGGGTGATAAATCATCGGTGAGCTGTAAGTCATTGGAAAGGGAGGGAACCTCAAACCTCAAGGTCTCTATGAGATGATGAAAAGCAGAGCTCTGTCAGTTTTTGAGTGAGTGGAGAGTAATTTAGGGTTAATAGAATCTGTATGAATCAATTAGATGTGTAAGTTAGGAACCCTATAAACGATCCCAGTCGGTTGTAACCAGCTCTTGCAAGGTATCCCACGTCCTTGTTGGGCCCAGCAAGTTGCAATTAAAATATTCCACTGCTGCACAAAGATTTTTCCTCCGTGTCATCAAAGGTGTTTCTAACATCCTGTCATTGGACATAACTGAGAAGAGCCTGGCTCCATCCCACTGACACTTGTCCTTTATGCATTTATAAACTGTAACGAGGTCACCCCTCAGTCTTTTATTCCCTAAGCTGAAGAGACCCAGCTCCCTCAGCCTTTCCTCATCAGGGAGATACCCTGCTCCCCTCATTATCCCTGTCACTCTGCGCTGGGCTCTTTCCAGCAGTTCCCTGCTGTGTTAGGTTGACATTATTTCAATGTATGCCCTCCCATTTCCCCTCTTCCTTTTGTTTCCCAGAGTGGTTTATCAGTGGCACCGGTGGGGGAGTGGAGAGGTTGCTGGGAGGAAGGTTTTAAGGGAACACAAAGGCACAGACCCTTCAGCTACTTCCTCAAGAGGAAGGAAATAAAACCTCAGACCTCATACTTCAAATGCCATGTGTTAGAGGACACAGAAGTGGTACAGCAGGACCTCAGACATGATCTCAGAGGTTTCACAAAGTCAGGGGACACCTTTGGAGTGGCAGCTGTTCAGCAGAGTCATCCACTCTAAGACTGTAGCAGCTCCTTGTCATGGTTCTAGCAAGATCTTTTATCAGTTGTGGTTTCCATAATACAATAAAAACTCTAGAGAGCAAGCTTTGGGAAGGCCTCCCGACAAAGTGATGCTACCATGAGGATGGGGTGCTCACAGTGGTGTTCTGTTCATGTTTTCCACATCAACACAGCACTAAATGGTTTTTGTCACATACAAACTGTACAGTCTTACTGTGAGCAAGTGCTGACACAGAAACAGGTCTGCATGTTGCCAGTAGCAAATCGCTCTCCTTCTCTCCTTTTGTGTGAGACAACATCTCTACAAGGGGCAGTTTAACCTGGAACTTGACCTGTCTTTCATAGAAATTAGTTAAATCAGTAACTGCTCTCTACTTAGGGACTGAGGAAGACAGTGGAACTTGCAAAGCTGCTTTGCAATCAATTTCCAGTGAGGTGAAAACTCCTCCTAAAAATCGAAATTTGTCTCTGGTTATTGCTGCAAGTAGCAAATTATAGAGCTCTCCTGGTAAGACTGCAGGAACTCGTCCCAGGAAAGAGCTTAATGATGATGTTTAATTCTCCTTGCAACATTAGTGTTTTCATTAAAACATTAGCACTTTCCTCATTAGGAAATGCACTTTAAGTATTAGTTTAGATGAGAACATAAAGTACAAAGTAGCTCGTTCTCAAATGACCTTGGCCCTTGTCACTGGGTCAGGACACTACGAGTTTTTTCCTGCTTCAGTTTTTAAATGGTCACAAGACTAATGTCACTTGAGGGTCTGTCTTGGTGCACTCCTTCAAGCAACAGTTTTTGGCAGAAATATGCAGATTTTGCAGAGGCCAGTAGCTGACCATCAAATTGCGTGGCCATTAAGGGCTGAAGGAAGAAGCACTAGCTGATTGGCTTAGCTATGGTGCACCTGTTTTGTGTCTGAAGGGGACATAGGGCAAGTGAAGAATTTGTCTTCCGGTGACAAAGAAGTGATTAAGATCCTTTTTCAACATTCAAGCCCTTAATTTTGCAAAGAATAATCTTACTGAGGATTAACCACATACAATTCACTTCAGGCAATGGCAGTGTGTCTCTACCCAGATGACTCCCGCCAGTTGCTCTTCTTCTCTCCTGAAAAGTCCTTCTTTGTGCTGTTAATGTAGCCTAACAAGTGCCTGCATACCCACATAAGTAAAGTTGCTCACATGTCACATGAGTGTCAAAAAATCTATACTTCCACTAAAATCTCTCAGCTATTATAGGATTTGCTTAAATGACAGACTTTATGTGAATGGAAGATATTAAATTTATGCTTTAGCATGACTGAGTTGTGAAGCATGTCAGATTACTTGCATAAGTCCTGTAAACATCACAGGCTGCAATTATGTGACTGCAGAGAAGGAAAATGCATTAATGCTGTCCTCTTAGCCAAAGCCTCACATTTCCAGCTGTATGCCATGCTCTTAATATGGAGCTCATTTAACTTCCTTAATAATTGAGTTGCAAACTCAGTTCTGAAATTAGGGAACAGAGAGTATGAATCATGATAGCAAAATGAAGTATTAGTACTTTCTACTTTCTCTCACTTTGCCTTCAGCATTGCCTAGTAGATGTAGCCACTCTGCAAAATCAGAGTGAAGAGATTGTAACATGGGCAATGACTTTAGTTATAAAAAAATTGCAGCTCGTGCAGCAGTAGTTCAGACTCTGATTACTTGGCTAGAATCAGGAAATTTTACTAGCATTGTGACCTGCAAAAGACTCAACCTTAGTAAAATTGGAGCGAATCTTTGCAGCATAAGGCAGTGCTCTTTTGAAGTTACCCAAGCTAGCTTTGAGTGAACACTTGGCCTGACACGTCTTGATTCTTCAATAAATGTATTAGTTTTAGTAAAAGCTACTGTTGACATGGTTTTGTGCTTTCTGGTCCCCATCTAGGCTCTGAACAAGTGATACCTAACACAGTTGTCAGAAGAGTGTGCTGTGTAGATGACAAGCTTACACGATTCAGCTGTTATGGAGCAGCTGGTTTTCAGACTAAGCTGAGTCCTCCAAATGATTTCTGGCTGATGGTAAATGTGAATCTCTGAGAAAACGAACGTCCATCCTAGCACTCTGCATGAGCTAGCCTCATACAAACACTCCTGGGCAACTGGTTAGAAGGCAGCTCCACTCCTTGAAGCTATGATGACTTGCTATTGTGTTAACACTAGTAAGTCATGGGTGAATTTTTTTCAGCACTGATATAGTCTCACAAAAGCATCTGTGAATGGTTTCAGATGAGACGTGGGTGTGCAGTCAGACAAGTGCACCCAGCAATGGGGATGTGCCCTAGATGTTAACTTGTAGTTGTTGTGAACACAACTTCGTGGTTGTCTTAATCAAGTCAACACATGCTACTTGAATGTATTTGCCAGGGCTTCTGGCAGATACCTTTGTTCAGGCTCCATCTGCTACATGGAGCTTGTGCTCACCTTCAAGATAATGTATAGGGCAGCTCTTTCGTGAAAACATGTTTGGATGAAAGACAGAGAAGCTTGGACCTTTCAATGGTGAAGAGCAAACAACTGAACAAACAAATGCCCAAATTGGTAAACATGCAAGTGAGCTGAAAAACAGGATGCATCATCAACGTATTCTCCAAGACGCAGACTAGCAATTTCTCTGATGAACAAGCGTAGCTCACACAGCCAAGGAGTACTTGCCGGTTTGCTCGCAGATGCCCTTCACAAGTGACACGGCCACCCTTAGAGAAATATCATCTTTTGAAGACGAGTTTTAATGTCAAATCAAATAGGTGCTTGGAGAACACTAATTAGTCCTCTGCACATCAGCTTTTTCCCTAGCTTGAGGCAACCATTCCTGAGGCACAAAAAATCCACAGCAGTAAAAATGTTTCTCTCCCAGAAGGTGCCGTATTACCCAGTATAATTATAAACTTTGCTAAAACTACAGATCACTTGGAAAAGAGTAAGAATTACTGCATCTTAACAGGACCTCAACAAATTCATCTATTGATCTTTACAACTTTCAAAGTTGAAAAGTGTGGTGAGTCTGCAGGACCCTATATATTCTTATCACTGTCCGGGATGCCCTAAATGTGCATCTTCCAAGCCTGTGAATGTCTCAGACTCACTAGAGGGTAAACACTTAAAGTGCCGATGGATTTTCTTTTGACTCTTTAATGAAGCTAATGGAATCATAAAAACGCGTTTGGTAAGGTGGAAGTGGGAGGGAGAAAGCTTTTTAAAATCTAACATCTTCAGAGTTTTTTCCCTGAGGTGCTTGAAGGTTTGCTCTATTTAGAAGCGCATTGTGGAAAGGGCATTGACAAATTAAAGAGCACAGTAAACAGACAAAAACCAGTGCACAAAGTAATGCCAGTGCAACTTAGAAGCATTTCCCTGGACTTCAGCTTGTCTATGATATTGCTCAGTGACTTCAAACACTTCTGATGTTTTTGGTGGTTGCATATACAGCACTTTCAGATAAAAAACCAAAAAGGCAGCTTCAGCTGCTTCTTTGTTATAAACTTTACCTCAAACTAGGCAAAGTAGGTTCTGACAGAAGCCCCAATCGCACCAGGATGGAAGCTGTTCAGCTCCTGTCCTTGCTGTACTGCAGCTACCTGGTTTAAAGCTGCTGCATCCAGTGTGTGTAAAGACATGGTCTTGGGTCTTTGGTGAGCAGAGTAGACAGGTTGTGTGCCCAAGGCCACACAACAGCAGAGCCTACTTTCAGGGGTCACCTGGAGCTGCAGGATGCCACAGTGCTTTGTGATTCTATAGAAAAAATAATAATAATTTTAAAGAACATAAACAAAAGTGGAAAAAAAGAAAAGAAAAAAGAATTTAAAAAGGGACAGCTGGGGAGGGGAAGGGGAAGGAAAAAGGGAAGGAGCAGCCCAGCAGGGCAGGTTGGGAGGAGGCAGCACCACTGTGCTCCAGCTGCAGGCACAGCTCCAGTCTGTGAGCCTGCTGAATCGAAGTGTTGCTGTTTAACTTCCTGCATCAACACATCACATCTATTTTGGAAACAGTTTCATTCATTCAATTACTTTAATAGCTGTTAAAATACTTTATGAGTGAAACTGGAGTGGTTATGAATGAGACAGAGAATAATTTCTCCCCTCTGTTTTTGCAATTCAGATTTTAATGAGAGCGGCCTGAGCGTGAATGTGTTATTCTACCTCTTGACCTTCTCGCTGTATTCTTCTCTTACCATTAAGCACAATTTATGTTGAAGATTACTTTGCTGCTTGATCTGTGGCTCCTGTGTGATTATTTGCTTTTGAACTTTGCACTGTGCTGGAGTTAACTGCCCACAGGTAGCTGCATTGTACCTGCACAAACGACCAGCTTTTCACACCTCTCTGAATATTTTTCAGTACAGACTGAAAATCTGACAAATCACCCCAGAGGAGATTAATGACTGAAGCTGTGAATGGTAAAATGACTCCTAACTGGATAAGAAATCAGGTTTGCTAGAGATGAGAAACCTTTTAGTAAATAACATCTAGGCTTTTCAGAGATATAATTCCAAAGCCGAAACCTCACTCCCTGCCACCAAACAAGTGTGTGCTTGCACAAGTGTATGTGGCCACTGCAGAAGTAATCTTCTCCAGAGCAGCTGCCATTGCTCTGTCTTCCCTTGGCCATGATGAAGCAGAAGCAGAAGCACCAATTGCTGCCTAAACCATACAGCTGCACCCATAGCACTGACGAAATAGCTCCCAGAGTTGGTCTGACACTGTCAGCGATGGAGACGCCAAACTGTGGACAGTGGGCTCTGTGCTGTGAAACTGGGGTAGGCTGCAGGCAGGAGTTGCAGACAAACACTTTCTGCAGAGAGCAGTTGTTCACCACCGAGTACTGTTGATGGAGTGGAGGGGTGCCCCCTAACCCAGGAACTGTGCTAAGTACTCAGAGTACTGACAAAGAGCAAGAATGTTTGATCCAAGTGTCCTGCTTCTTGACCAGATCTAAGTTAATCTGAGCTGTTTCAGATTTGTAAAGAAGATCCAAGATCTATGAAAAGAAGTCATCTTCTTTTCCTTCCTTTTTTTTTCTTTGTAATATGCTGAAAATGAAACATACCAGAGGTGGGTTTCATTTACACCTCACTCATGACCTGTGCAGTTCTTTTCTGCCTCTGCCACTGGCCTTCATCTTTCAATTGTGCAATTCAAGACACATGCAGAGCAGTTTTATTTTTATCTCTTTCTACTTGCTAACAGTGTGATAGAGGCACCAGGGGCTCTTCTCAGTTAATTATGTGGTGTAGACAAAGGATTTCTGCTAAATTTTCAAAACAATGCTGTATGACATTCATGTGTCTTCTTGACTTCCGTGCTTGCCTGTGACTGGTATGAGAAAACGATCTGATGAATCCCAGGGCTGATGAAGAGACTATTTCTCTGTTGAGAAACTAGACTGCTACTAATTAACAGTGTGGGAAGGAAGGCTTGCTCTGTTTCTGGGATGCAGCCCAACTTGACTTACAGTGATCATAACAGGGGAAGATATGCCATGGTGTAAACATTCTTGACATGCAAAGCTTTCTAGCAGTTAACTTATGAAATAAAAAGTTTTGAAACTGGGCCAAGAGGAGTGAGTGAAGAGACACAGGATGGAATGGATGGGTATAAGCTCTACAAGCGGAACAGACAGGATAGAAAGGGTGGCGGGGTGGCTCTCTATGTTAGAGAGTGTTTAGAATGCACAGAAGTTAATAAGCGCGATGGGTCAGTTGAATGTTTATGGGTTAACTTGAGGAGGGCCAACGAGGTAGATGTCCTGCTGGGAGTCTGCTAT
>JAOXOE010031640.1:0-11749 GCA_028565055.1 Phoeniculus purpureus
GGTGACCCCATTAATGTTGATAAATATGGAAAAGGTGGGTGTCAGGAGGATGGAGCCAGGCTCTGCTCAGTGGCATCCAGTGATAGGACAAGGGACAACAGGTGTCAGTTGGAACAGAGGAAGTTCCACATAAATATGGTCAGGAACTTCTTTGCAGTGAGGGTGGCAGAACCCTGAAATGGGCTGTTCAGGGGGTTGTGGAGTCTCCTTGTCCGGAGACTTTTAAAACCTGCCTGGATATGTTCTTATGTGACTGTATCTAGGTGACCCTGCTGTGGCAGGGAGATTGGACTGGATGATTTTTCATGGTCCCTTCCAATCCCTGATATTCTGTGACTCTGTGATTCTGTGATCCAGGACCCACTTCTCCAGTTAGAGGAGGTAGAGATGACTGGCTACTCGAGAAGGAAGAGGGCAGACACTTTGGGAAACTGTTCACAAATGGGCGATGGGGTTACAGTTACTTTAGGAACTGCCAGGCAGCTCTCAGGGAAAGGGAAACACCATCTGAAGGCTTAGCAAGGCTCTTTAGGATAAATAGACTATCTTAGATGTAGGTGGACCTAACCTAACGTGGAAAGACTTTTTTAACATCTGTGTTGGTGGAGGTTCATTGTAGTTCAACCTGCTCATCACACCTAGTCCTTGGGGTGACTTTGCTCTTTCTTCCTTGGGTTCCCCTCATTTCCTCAAGGCTGCAGTCACCCTGTTTGCTCTGGAAGGGTTTCACTAGGAGAAGGAATAACTCTGCTGCCACAAGGCAGGACAAGGACATGGTGTTTCAGGAGGTGGTTTGTTGGTTGGGGGTTGTAGTGCAGATGGTTGGACTTGATGATCTATAAGGTCCTTTCCAACCTTGATGATTCTATGATTCTGAGGAACCGAGGATGCCTGGGCTGTATCCTGTGTGTTTGCGTATTGGCCTTGTTGTGTGACCCCACTCCTCCAGCAATGAGTATATGGCTGGTGGGACCTGAATCATCATCTTGGGAGGAAGCAGATGCAGGGCATGCAGTGAAATCTGGAGTATTAACCATGGTGGAATGGGGTTGGTCCATTGGTGGCTGTGTGCTGTGTGGGGAGGCACGGTCAGCTGCCGATCAGCATGTTCACGAAGCTGCCGAAAGGGCTCCAAGCTGTGGAATGTGTGAGAGCTTTCGTGTATGCTCTGTGGTGTGTATTAAACCCAGCTTTACTGACAGTGGGTCTGTCTGGGGTTTATAAGAAGAATCACTTGTGAAAACAGTGTGCCGGGCTGGGAATGGAATACAGCTCTCCTTCATTGTCACTGGGGTCAGTGTCCCCAGCAGCAGAAATGAGACAACCATGATAACAAAGTGGTCACGGTGAGCTGGTTGCTGGAGTACCTGATTCCAACACTGGAACTACAAACTGCAGGAGGCTGTGGGCAAGCAGTGGAGACTGAGCTCATAGGCAATGGTCAGCTGGCTTGGTGGTTCTGCTGGGCAATGAGGGTCTATGAGAGTGAAGAGGGGCAGCAGCTGAAGAAGCAGTGGTGGTCTCCCAACACCTTCTTCCAGTGTGAAATCCTGAAGACATGGGCTGTGCTGGGCATCAGAAAGGAGCTGCAGTCACAGGCAGGCAATAAATGTATTACTTTGGGCTCAGGATATAATGGACACATGTACCAGTGGCCTCTGAGATGCCCATGTTGAGCTTGGTCATGACACAGCTGGTGATGAACAACTCCAGGGTGCCCTCTCCCATTACTTGCCACTGGTTTCCTCTTGCCTGGAGTGGCAAGTGCTGTGGGAGCATGCTGAAAGCACTTGAGGTTAAAGCGGCAGTGAAGGTTTGCCAGTGTCACCCGAGAGAAACACTAGAAGTTATTTTTCTGTGCGGGTCACATTTTTCCTCTCAGTTTCAGCCCCCAGCCAGTCTCTGAATGTGTTTAGCCTCCCAGTACCAGCTGTACTTGCAGGTCTTCCAAATAAAGCCAAGACTGTTGCTGCCTTGGCTACCACCATTCTCTCCTCCTGGTGCTGTCGCTCCATCACCTGTCTGCTCTCATTTATTTCAACGTATGGAAAATTCCACAGTCGCACTCCCAGATGATGTAAACTGGTAAAACTCCAGGCCATGCTCCAAAAACATCAGAGTAACCTGAGGATCTGGCCCTCTGGCTTTACTTACCTACACTGAAGGAAAATGGAAAAAGGAAAATAAAAAGAAAAAGGGAAAGAGAGAATGAAAAAGAAGAAAAAGAAACAGAAAAAGAAGAAAAATAAAAAGGAAAACGAAAAGGAGAAGACAAAGGAAAAGAAGGGCTGAAGAAAAAAGTATGAGGGGTTGGTTATGTAAGAGTCATGGAGCTATTATAGGTACCTAGCTTCTCCTTCTCCTAAACGAAGCAATTGTAAGCAGAGAAGTTAATAATTAAGGCTGACAAAAATACCCCATTGTTCCGATAATGAGGAGCCGTATTGGTCTTCCTGAGGAGAAATGGAGGCGTGTTTAATGCACTTCAGTGCCATGCTGGGAGACTACAGATGCTCCTTTTTCACCAGAAAACTCTCTAGAATCAAGGCATAAACTGGGTGCTGGTATCTGTTAAACCATTTTGCTTCCCTCCGCGGTGTTCACCTCCTTTCTGTGGCAGATGTGCCTCGGTGGCAATCTACGCTAGGAAGTGACTCCCATGTGCGTGGAAGAGCGAGCAGAAGGAAGCTGGCGGTTTGGGGAAGAGTTTTCTGCTTCATTTGATTGGGAGTGACAAGACATGTGGATCATCTCGGAGTCATAGAGTCACAGAATCACAGAATCATCACGGTTGGAAAAGACCTTCAAGGTCATCAAGTTCAACCATCTACCCTACAACCCCCAACCACTAACCTATTTCCTGAAACCCCCTCTGGCTGCCCATTTGTTGAACCCCTCCAGGGATGGTGCCTCCACCTCCTCCCTGGGCAGCCTGTTCTAAGGGCTCCTCACTCTTTCTGGGAAGAAATTTTTCCTAAAATCCAACCTGTCCCTCCCCTGGCACAACCTGACCCCATTTCCTCTTGTCCTGTTGCTAGTTCCTAGGGAGAAGAGGCCAATCCCCATCTCTCAACCTCCCTTTGGGTAGTTGTAGAGAGCAGTGAGGTCTCCCCTTAGCCTCCCTTTCTCCTGGCTGAACAGCCCCAGCTTCCTCAGCCTCTCCCTATCAGACCTGTTCTCCAGAACCCTGATCACCCCGGTCACCCTTCTCTGCCACCTCTCCAGCACCTCCATGTCCTTCCAATGTCCATCTTGTAGTGATACAGAAGGAGGACTGAATAAGTAGACTGGACCTTACCCCTGCAAATAAGTGATTGGGAAAGGGGTCTGCACGGGAAGGTGGTGGCTCAATCTCCTTTAGCACAAGAGATTCCAGTAAAATCCAGTCTGGCAGACATGATTATAGCGATACCTGGTGAAACAAGGTGGCAATTTCAGGACCTCCTGACACAATCGAAACCCAGCCTCTAGCAAGTGCAGAACACTGGTGGCTGGAAAACTGGAGAACAGTGACCTCTCTGTACGCACACAGGGAAATTCTGGGGATCTCAAATCTTAGAATCACAGAATCATTCGAGTTGGACCCTTGAGACCATTAAGTCCAATCATTTACTCTACCAAGGTCATCACTAGACTAGATCTCTAAGCACCACACACCGAAATGATCTTTAAACACGTCCAGGGATGGCAACTCAACCCATTCCCTGGGTAGCCTGTTCCCATCCCTGGCTACTGTCTCGGTGAAAAATTGTCCCTAATGTCCAGTCTAACCCTCCCCTGGTGCAGCCTGAGGCCAGTCCCTCTGGTTCTGTCACTAATGACCCGTGAGAAGAGACCAGCCTCCGCTTCTTTACAATCTCCTTTCAGAAGGGCAGTAAGGTCTCACTTGAACCTCCTTTTCTCCAAGCTAACTAGCCCCAGCTCCCTCAGCAGCTCCTCACAGCTTTTGTTGTCCAAACCCTTCACCACAGATCTGAGAACAGGTAAATGCACAGCTCCTGTCTCCAGCTCACATTAAAGCACAGATCATAGAATCACAGAATCATTGAATCATTAGAGATTGGAAGGGACCTTGAAAGATCATCTAGTTCAATCCCCCTGCCATGGGGGAAGATGTACTTCCCAAGCTTTGTGTGCTGAGCTGGGGACTCACACGCCTGCTTTCTGTCTCCTACTGCCCTCTCCACCCTCAGCATGGCCCATTTTTATTACAAAATGCTAAGAAATGCATTGGGATATCAGCCACCAATAAATCTTTGTCATCCCAGAACGGTTCATTGCCATTATCTCTAGGATCAGCCAAGAGGCTGCAATAAGCTCTGAACTTTTATTGCACTGAGGTGCTGTCCCTGTCCAGGCTGAAGCAGATGAGAGGGCTGGGGTGAGCTCTCCCTTGGGCTGGAAGTTGCACAGCGAATCACCAAGGGAGGAGAGCTTCATCCCTCAGCGAGGCATGGAGTCTCACGTCAACGAGAGCTGACAGCTTTCTGGCACAGTATTTCCACCACTGGGAAAGTGAAGTGATGTGTTTTCAGACAGGATGAGTAGCCAGATGAGCTCCTCGCTGGGGAAAGGACAGCATTTATTTTGGGGAGAAAGATCAACAATCTGGGTCCTGGATGACTTTGAGCAGAAAAGCTTGTGACCTCCACCAGGGATGGCAGGTCTCTGTCTCAGGTGTTCTGTGTGTGGCTGCTTTCTCTGCAGCCCTGACACAGCCTGAGATACTGATGGATATGGGAGATGGAGAAGGGTGTTTTCAGTCTGAAGGTAGATAATTGAGGCAGTGTCTTCTGCCTGTTTCCTCACATGCATCTTCATAAATGTCAGTTACTCATGTTCTCATCCTCTTTCTCCCAAGGTCTGACGCATGGAGGGAAAAGATAGGAGCAACCTGCTGCTACACCTCCATAGGAGAGATCTGCTACTGTGGTTGACTTCAGGAGTAAATCAGGAAAACCGTGTGTTGGTCACACAGAGCCTCAAACTACAGAACTGACAGGAGTGTGAGCCAGATTCATTGGTGAGAGACCTGCAGCACTGCCCTTGGCTTCACACAGAATGACAGAAGCAAAGGATATTAGGGTTTGGAAGGGACCTCGAAAGATCATTCAGTCCAATCCTCCTACCACAGCAGAATCACCTAGATCCAGTCACACAGGAACATATCCAGGCAGGTTTAAAATATCTCCAGAGAAGAAGACTTCACAAACCCCCTGGGCAGCCTGTTCCAGTGCTCTGTCACCCTCACTGGGAAGAAGTTTTTGCTCATACTTATGTGGAACCTCCTGTGTTTCAGCTGATACTCGTTGTCCCTTGTCCTTTCATTGGATGCCACTGAGCAGAGCCTGGCTCCATCCTCCTGACATCCTCCCTTTCCATATTTATAAACATTAATGAGGTCGCCCCTCATTCTCCTTGTTTCCAAGTTCAAGAGACCCAGTTCCCTCAGCCTTTCCTCATCAGGAAGATGTTCCACTCCCTTCATCACCTTTCTGGCTCTGCACTGTACTCTCTCAAGTAGTTCTGTATCCTTCTGGAACTGAGGAGTCTGGAACTAGACACAATACTCGAGATGTGGTCTCACCAGGGCAGAGTAGAGAGGGAGGAGAATGTCTCTCCATCTACTAACCACCTCTCCTCTAATCCACCCCAGATTGCCACTGGCCTTCTTGGCCAGAAGGGCCTGTTGCTGGCTCATGGCCATCCTGCTGGCCACCAGGACCCCCAGGTCCCTTTCTTCTGCACGGCTGTCCAACAGGTCAGTGCCCAGCCTATACTCGTACCTGGGGTTGTTCTTGCTCAGATGCCAAACTCTACACTGCCCTTGTTATAGTCCCCCCACTCAGCTCTCCAGCCTGCTCAGGTCCCACTGAATGGCAGCTGGGGTGTCCGCTGCCCATTTGTTGTCCTCAGCAAACTTGCTGACAGTGCTCTCTAATCCCTCATCCAAGCCATTAATGAACAGATTGAATAGGACTGCTCCCAGTACCGACCCTTGGGGGACTCCACTAGGTACAGACCTCCAACTAGACTCTGTCCCATTGACCACTACTCTCTGGCTTCTATCCTGCAGCCTCCTTCACTAGAGGGACACAAGTGTTGGTACCCTCAGGCAGCCTGGCACTTTTGATGGCACAAGAGCTGCAGCCCTCTATTTCCCAGTCTCACTTCCTGTAATTTTTTGCAGAATATTGAAATTGCCTCAAACTATGTAAGAACTTGAGTGAGAAGATGTAAGTGCTCCTGGTGAGAAGTGAGTCAAGGCATGCAGGCAGACAGCACAGCTCTTATGAGTTCTTATGAGACGACATCGCAGGTGAGCTTTGAGGAGCGCAGATACGCTTTGGGGCACAGTGGACCAAACCAGACCACATCTGTGCCGCTCAAAGGCAGTGACATGTGCTGTTGGGAGACAAGACCACCAAGCTGAGCAACACCTGCCACCTAACTGGTAGAAAGCACAGCACCTTTCCAACACTGACAGCCCTCAAATGCTGCTCCAAATACTCTCTTGCAGACAAATGCAGTGCATTTGTTTTTTCCAGATGTGTAGCTCTCAGGCTGATAAACGTTCTGCAAAGTATTTCTGGCAGAGTAATTCCCCTCATCACCTCCCAGTGCAGCGCACTGGTGTAAGCACATGCCTGTGGGAAGCCCACTGCCAAGTGGGAAAACGCAGGGGGCACTGGGGAAGGAAACCATCTGTGCAGCATCTTAGAATCACAGAATGTATTGGGCTGGAAGGGACCTCCAAAGGTCATCTAGTCCAACCCCCCTACAACAAGCAGGGACATCTCTAGCCAGAACAGATTGCTCAGAGCTCCATCCAGCCTGACCTGGAATGGCTCCAGGGATGGGGCCTCCACCACTTCTCTGGGCAACCTGTTCCACCAACAACTTCCCTGCAGCTCTACACATGGTGACAACCACAAGTAGATGTGGTTTTATCCTTTTTCTAAGAATAATAATTAATGCTGCTTTCAAGCTTCCTTTTTGGTATTTCTATGCCCATTACCTGCTTCCCTGGAGATCACTGTAATGGCTGAGTGCAGGTGAGATGTGAAGATTGCACAGGGTCTCGGGGATGTCAGGGGACTTGCAGCCCATCCCACCTGCAACAATGAGTTTGCTGGAAAGAAAATATAGCTAGATTTTTCTTTGATTAGAAGTGCTTGCTACTTTTTAAAAACATTATCATAGAATCAGATCATCCCTAACCACTAGACCATGGCCTCAAGTGCTCTAGCTGCTTGTTTTTTAAACACCTCCAGGGACAGTGACTGTACCACCTTCCTGGGCATTTGGAATCAAGGACCCGCAAGAGGTCCAGCCTCAGATAGTCAGTGTGTGAGGTGGAGCTCACTGCTGCTCTGCTTCAGTGGAGATCTTCTGTAGCTCTCTGTTCAGATATGATGGATGCACTCACAGCTGGCATCAAGCTTGATGGAGGAGCCATCAGGGCTGAAAATCATCGTTGCTGAACTGTGAGCCACGTGGCAGCTCATGCTCCAGCAGAGCCACCACATCTGGGTGTGTAAAGACATTCTGGGCAGTGGGTTAGGCATATGTTAGCTCCACAGCTGTGCTCTGTCCTAGAGAAGGAAGCTCAGATCTGAAATGTGTGGAGCACTTGGGACAGCCCAGAGGCAAAATGCTCCAGGAGCTCAAGAAAAGTTTTGCCTGACTGAAGATTGAGCAGAAGCATCAAGTTTTATCTATTTTCTGCCCTCACATATTTTTAAAGCAAATTTTAAGCCTTTTGCAGATTTTGTGAGAAAGCTGCTAGGAAGCTCTTATTGTCCTTGTTTGCAACATAGATATTTCCTTTACAGGAAACCCACAGCTTTATCACGGCCAGTTACCTACACAACAGTCTCAAGCAGGAGGTTGCAAGTCACTGTGCTGGTGCTCCTCTACCAACAAAAGTCCCCCTGTACTGGGCACTGGGGAGACCTCCCCTCCAGTACTGGGGTCAGTGTTGGGCCCCTCACTTCAAGAGATTGAGGGGCTGGAGTGAGTCCAGAGGAGTAATGAGGCTGGGGAAGGGGCTAGAGGAGAAGTCTGATGAGGAGAGGCTGGGGAAGCTGGGGGTGTTTAGCCTGGAGAAGTGGAGACTTGGGGGGCCATTCTCCCTCTCTACAACTCCCTGAAGGGAAGATGTAGTCAGGTAGGTGTCAAACTCTTCTTCCTGAAGCTGTCAAGGGAGGTTTGGGTTGGATGTTAGGAAAGGGTGATAAGACCCTGGAATGGACTGTCCAGGGCAGTGGTGGAGTCCCTGTCCCTGGAGGTGTTTAAGGATAGACTGGCTGTGACCCTTTGTGTCCTGGTCTGGCCGATGTGGTGATGTTAGGACACGATCTGGGCTGGACGAGCTCAGAGGACCTTTCCAGCCTCAACCATTCTGTAATTCTGTGAAAAGCAGAAGACTTTTGAGAGCACTGCTGGTCCATAGAGCTCACTGCGGATGGGGGTATCTGTACTTACACCCTACCACAGCCATGCGCCTCAGCATGGTGCAGCTTTACAAACTGGTTAGGGCACTGTTATGGTCAGGTTAGCACAGATTTAGTCTTCAAAGCACTCAGAGGTTTTGGGTTCAATGATTGCTAGATAATGGACATACTGAGTGCGGAAACTACTTCAGAAATTGATCTTGAACAATGGATCTTCTGTCATCTTTCAAATCCAGTAAAAGCCATTGAGAATGAAAGTATAAGATACCTTAGGTGAAAAATGGTCTTCTGGAGCAAAGTCCCAAGGCAAAACGGTGTCCTCGTAAAGAGCACTTCTTGATGAACCTGGCCATAACAAAGACTGCTTTGTGGTCCTGGGGATAATAATCTTTCACATCCAAACGCCAGGTGGGAGTGAGTAGCTCCGAACTCTCTAACTGCCCGTGTGGCAGAACCACCAAGGTGAGATCTATGGGCATCTGCAGGTCCAACCCCATGTAGGCCTGAGGGCACAGGTAGGCATTGCCTTGTTTGAAGATGTAGGACAAATATTTTCAGTGCCTAGATATGCTGACTGGATTAGGCAGGAGTGCCTGAGCCAGTATACCAACTAACTCAATGCATTAGGCATTTCAAGAAGATGCAAATTAAGGCAAAGATGAACAGCAGGTTTCTCCCTTGTTTACCTCTGCTTGGTGCAGGAACTCCAACCCATCTGCACGACCCCATGTTTGCGTGCTGCAGCCCATTAAGGGCTTGGCAAGCCATGCCGGATGACCCATGCTAAGGGGAAGCATGAGGTGTGTCAGCCCCTTGGGAATGGATCTGTACAACCTGGGCACCTCATGCCTGCAGAGGTGTGTCCTCTAAAGCCTCACCAGGGGCTTCTTAGTGGCTGTAACACAGGTGGCAGCACCCTGATGAGCCATGCTTGCGAGGGCAGCTGGGTATGGCGAGAGGTGCCAAATCACTGATGGAGAACTGCGCCCTGCCCCAGGGTGCTGACACTCCCATCTCAGGTGTGAGGGTCCTGGCAAGGAGCATGGGCTCCTCTTCTCTGGCCTTGGTGCCCTGTTACAGCCAAATTCACTCTTAGCTTGGTGCTCTGGTGTCAATCAACGACCTTGCGTGATGGGGCAGACCGTGCAAGCACACTCACAGGTACCGGAAGATGACACTTATTTAGCCTGATTATACAGTGGAACACACTACTTTACATGTGATTTGCTGCAGCAGCAAAATGGGAAGGGTGAATCAAAAAGCAGCACTTCCCTGTACCAGCAGCGATGATCAGGCACAGCAGCCTTCCTTACCTGGGGGAGGCAATTACTGGAACAATCTCTCTCTCTCCTTTCCTCCTTTGTTCCTGTTCTTGCAGGGCCTGTAACTGTCTTTCACATCCCCCTGTTTTCTCCACTCTCCATGGGTTGTTTTGCATATTTTGTGCAGATACTCTTTCTTTATTCTGCAGAAACCCTGTGATGTGTTGCAGCACCTTGTCCAACTGCAAGGAACTTCTCAGGGAGGGAAAATGCCATTTGGCCAAGGTTCTGCTAAGCAGAGATTGATGCTGGCACTATTCTGCACTTACAGCCTCTACCTTGCTGTGAAACATTTGCTCTGGGGTTGTGGCTACCTGTAGACCAGTTCTCTGGGGAAGACAGAAGATCCCGTCTGGTTATGGGGCTGGAGGACCAAAGGGCCAGAGCAATGCACTGCCATGGAGCCATCTCAACTTCTACAGCCCTGTGCTAGGAAAAATGTGGAGCCTCATGAAAATGCTGCCTCAAAGTGCTTTCAGGAGCCATTTGACAAATTCTTTTTAAATTTAATATCTGAACAGGTAATGGGTAGAAGAAGATGTCTCATTGTCTCGTTGTCCTTTAATAGGGGAACGGGTGATTCACAGTGCCCATGTAATGGTGATGCCAGTGCTCAGCACCAGCGTATCTGTGTCAGAGAAATCCACATATTCACTCGTGCGTCCAAGGAGCCAAGCTCTGACTTGCTGAGGAGCAAGGACTGAAGTATTTGGAGGACTTCAAATTATGGGACCTGGGATTTCCTGTCACACCATGGAGTTTGAGGATGTTTCTGCTTCCCTACCTGGGGGATAAGGCCATGTAGGGCTACTGCTGTCCTTTGGGAACCTTACCCCATGCTTGTCTGTTATGGAAACCCAACCTGCTGCAGGTGCCCCTGTGGTATGAACCAGCTGTCCTTGTGCCTCAGTTTACCATCTACAAAACTCAGTGTCTGCAGGTCAGAGCGGATGCAACCCCCAACATTTTTCAGCTGGGCTGAGTTGAAGCTACCAAGCACATGTAGAGCAGATGTGAATCCCATGATGGGGCTGTGCATCAGTCCCTGCAGCCTGTGCAGGTGAGGAGCTGCAAGTGGTGCAGGAGCAGCAGCCCAAACATCAGCTCCAGTGCAGCTGTATCCATAGAAATGGTTTTGTCTGTCAGTGATACTCAGCTGTAGCTCAAGAGCAATGTGCTGGGTCTGTGACAGCTCACAGCAGCAGCACAGCCTGACAGCCGAGAAGAAAATCTTCCTCCACTCTGCAATGAGGAACTGTGCCTGGATCCAGGAGCCAGTCATGGGGACCGTCCTGAACCTCACACCAGAGCACCCCCAGATCATTTAATGTCGGGGGACCCTCCTGAGTCCCGTGAGCTGACAAGACCAGCTGGAGTGGGACAAAGGGGTGATACTGACATTTCAGAGAGGCGAAGAGGACTGAAGTGGTCACAAAGCAAGTTTGTGGCTGAGATCCCACTGTGCTGCAGCGTGGGAGTCTCAGCCATAGGACAGTGGTGTCTGTTCCACATTGGTGTCCTCAACCCGTGGGTACTTCTCATGGAGCCTGCAGTCTGACGCTCTCTCCAGGTCGCCGATACCTCTCTTGCCCAGCTCCTGCAGCCTGAAGTCCCTGGGCTCGGTGGTGCCCGGGCAGTGTCATCTCTACAGCCCAACCCGATCGGCCAGTGGCCCGTCCAGCCTCACCACCCTTTCCTCCCCGGCACCCGCGGACCGTGGGACCTCTTCGGACAAGTCGCCTCCTTCCCAGAGCAGCTCAGTGCCCGCGGGTCTGTGTTTGCCCTTTTCTAACTCTTCCGAACATATTTGTCGGGTATTTTTTCCCCCAGGACCGGAGCTGCGGGCTGGGGCGCCCGGGACCGCTGCGCCCAGACGGGCCGGTAAGGTGAGCGGCACTGGGAGCAGCCGGCAGGAAGCCGGGGCGGTGGGTGCCCGGCAGCGCTGCCCGGCCCCCCGCCCGCCCCCTGCCC
>JAOXOE010031641.1:0-11749 GCA_028565055.1 Phoeniculus purpureus
ACAGGCCTCCAACTAGACTCTCTCCCATTGACCACTACTCTCTGGCTTCTATCCTGCAGCCAGTTCATGATCCACCTTGCTACCTGATCGTCCAGTCCACACTGCCTCAGTTTGGGATTGAGGATGCTGTGGGAGACTGTCAAATGCTTTACTGAAGTCAAGACAGACCACATCCACTGCTTTGCCATAATCCATCCACCTGCTTATAAAAGGCTATCAGTTTGGTCAAGCATGACTGCCATTTGGTGAAACCATGCTGACTGTCTCTAATGACCCTCTTGTCCTTGCTGTGCCTAGAGACAGCATCAAAGACAAATTGTCCCATAACCTTTCCTGGGACGGAGGTGCGGCTGACCAGTCTACAGTTACTTGGTTCCTTCTTCTTACCCTTTTTGAAGATTGGAGTGACATTTGCTATCCTCTAGCCCCCAGGCACGTCTCCTGATCCTCATTACTTAGCAAAGATGATGGAGAGTGGCCTAGCCATGACTCATGCTGTCTCTCTTAGCATTTGTGAGTGCATGTCATTAGTGCCCATGGATTTATGTACATCCAGATTTATGTGTTTTTTTCTCCTCTTTTCATCAAACTACCCAGAGGTAACTCAGTCATTCAAACCCAGTAATTCTCAGCTTGTTCTTAAATTACTGTTTTTGCCACAAGTTATCCTTTGCTTATGTTGTGTTTCACTGAAATAACTTTAAAAAAAAAGTGGCTAAGTTCTTGGCCTATTCTCCAGGTTTGATTAAGAAAGGACAACTGTTCATATGGGTACATCTTTCCCTGATATTAATTGCCAGGGTAAAAGCCATCATAAACTCCTGTAGAAGTTTTCCAAAACAGAGATGTTCTGATCAACATACTTATTTTCAGAATCAGTTTTAGTTTAATATTGAAATCATTTTATTAATCATGTAGCCCATATGAGTTCAAAAGCCATTTAATATCTTTAATATAGTCTTTCCTGTTGGTAGTTTCAGGCTCAGAAGGCATAGGGCTTATACCCTGACATCCTCCCTAAGAGGCCTCACTTCTGAAGCACAGGTTGAGGTAGATAAAACAAAGGACAAACAATCTCTAGAACAAGGTTGAGACAGGACATGACAATGCAGCTGAGACACAGAAAAAAACCTAGAAAACAACCACTGCCATTAAAAGTTGAGACTGGAGGTAAGTGCTCAAAGATGAGGTGAAAGTAAATGCAGCTGTGGCAGTTTCAGAGTATCTGTCAGTTTCTTAAAGATTAACATCTCAGTACTTCCCTACTTTCCTCAGTTGTTCATTTTCGGTAATTTTTCTAGTAACTGCTGCTTCCCAGTAATTTATAGTAAGTATATCATAGAACCATTATGGCTAGAAAGGACCTCCAGGATCACCAAGTCCAGCCTGCACCCCAACATCTTCCTAACTCCTAGACCATGGCCTTAAGTGCTATATCTACTAGTTTTTGTAATACTTCCAGAGAGGGTGACTCCACCACCCTTCTGGGTATTCCTTTACTGATACTGTGTTATTTTGACATCATATTTATGCCTGCAACAATATATTGAAAGACACTATTGTTTGTCAGGACTTGGAGACATTTGTGTAAAGAAGTAACTGCATACTTTCAGTTCCAACCACCATTGGATTCTCACTGGTGGCAACTGCCATTGACAGGGAATCCAGTCACAAACTACAGGCTCTGGAAGCGCCTGCCAGTCCTGTTTCTAACAATATTAAAAAGTAAATATGCAAAATTAATGGTGGAATAATTTGACCTGCTTTGTAAATGAGACTTCAGAATTGTGAGTCGTTCATTCTTTTATTTAGTCTCCAGTCTGCAAAACCCTGTCACATTTCCTCAGTAGTCACATTTCCTCTGCATACACTCGACCCTGTCCTGGCCGTCCCCTGTGTCCTGACACTGTGCCTGCCAACTCCGTGAATATGGGCAGTTTCTGCGAAACTTCTAAATGGCGACCCTTCTGGGGATTCTTGCCCTACCCGCCACCTTGGCAAAGAGAGGCCGGAGGTTTCGCTGCCCTTAGTGCTCTCCGCCTGCTGCCCTTGTCCAGTGAGTTAGCAAAAGGGAATCCCAAGACTCGTTTGACTTTTAGGTAGGTAATTTATTGCTGGCAGACATAAGAGAAAAGGCTAACACCTCCACAGCCATAAGCATACACTGGCTGGAGAACCAGGATTACATGTTATCAAATAATACATAGTCATAAAATTTCCCCCTATGCCTATACATATTCATATCCTGTCCCCGCCTCTCCCCTCTTCTCATGTAAATTAGGTCTCCTCCCTTCTGAGCAAGAGCAGTTCTTTGTGGGAGTGGGCTTGGTGGTCTTTCATCGCCATTTTAAGAGGAAGTAAGACATCTTCCTCCTATGAACTCCAGTAAACTTCACTGGTGGTACATGCCTAGATCTGAGTTGTTACTGATCCCAACTGCAGAGCCAGTTTCCACTGGTTTTGCTTCTTTTAATGACAGACCTGAGCAGCTGTGTACTTCCTTATCAGCTTGTTTAGGTAGTTCAGGAGCAAAGTCACTGTTCTACCCCTATTAAGCACCTCACTTGTTATCTCCTACAGAAGCTATTTGTCTGCTTGCCTAAGCCTCATCCCTGGTTAGGTAATATTGTGATATGCTAGCTACCTCATCACCGGGATGTAGGTTTGGCTGGGGCTACCAGCCCCAGCTGTTTGCATTGTAAGGGCTGGTCTCGTGTCTCTGACACTGGTTCGTGTTTCCAGTTTGGATTACACTGATAGGGCCTTTTGTACATAATAGCTTAGTAGTAGTTGATATTGTCAGATGTTAAGAGGAAAGCAAGCTGGCGGAACACCGATATCTGAGGAAGATACAAATCACCAAAAGTCATACAAGGAAGGACTGGAAGGACAGAAAGAAAAACAGGATCATTAAAGAAAGGAAGAAGATAAGATGTTCTACGACCCCAGCCAGATGTATGACCTTTGGATTTTTGAGAAGACAGCTGTGTAATCACGTAAGACAGAAAGAGTATATAAATACCTGTAAGCAATGACAGACAGGGTGTGCAGCTTTGTGGCGATAGCCCCTGCACATCTTGCCGGCAATAAACTTACCTACCTAAAACTCAGTTGTGAGTCTTGGGTGTCCTTTTTGCTAATCAATATTGGTGAGCCAGGCAGGAGACTCTCTGGGGACAGATGTCCTCATCGCGACCTGGACCCTGCTTACCGGAGGACCTCTTACCTGCTGCAGCCACTGCCGCCGCCAGACAAGTCCCTACTTGAGTGGAAGGACTAAGGTAATTTCATTAAACAGCAGTTGGGGTGCTGGCAAGTCACAAGAAGACATCCTGGACGCAGCTTATACCCCAGGAGGAAAGGGAAGGTAGACAGGGTAGCACTCGGGAAGAGGCATGCCATCATGGTAGGGGTCCTGAGGAATAGCTCTTGGGAAGCGGTCTGCCATCACGGCAGGGGTCACGAGGTGAGGCGAATGGTAACAATCACATGCGTCCCCGTCTGGGTATACCCACTAGTCATCGGAGCAATTGCAATCATCGTATTGTGTGTAAGTAAGAGAACGTTTAGCCCGTGTGTGTTAATGTGCCAAGTCTCTGGATGCCTGCGTGTGTATGAGATGCAACTTAGTTACAAAGCGAGAGACACCAAGATTTTAACGTATTGAAGACAGTATTTCTGTTGCGCAGTGTGTTCTTACACTGCTTTGGTTTTGTGTTTTGTGTTGTAAAGTGAGCTGGAAAGAACAGAAGAGCTGGTTTCTGTCTGTTCTTAACCCTGACACGATTGTTGCTTTGCAGAGTGAATGACAAAAGCCAATCAAATCAGGCAAAGGTAAAAGCAGGAGCCAGCCTGGTCGTTGCGTTAAAAATAGCCTTAAGCAGCATAGTAATGAATATAGGATCATAAAATCCCTTAAAAATTTGGTTCAAACTCTGCAAGCAATAAATCATAAAACAATAACTAATGTAAGAAAGGAAAAATACTGCTTGTTAAAACTGCTTTAAAGAAAGAATGCTAGAAAACCTTGAACCTTTGAGCGGAGTGGAGTCGAGGCCCCTGCTGCCTTTGGAAGAAGGCAGGGGAAGAGGGGAGGAGGTGGTGGTTTCCTTTTGCCCGGCTCCCTCAGTGGAACTGGGGGAAGTGCTGAAACCCGATGTTTTGGGATTTGTGATTACAGGTCAGGATCCAGAGGAGATTAGGGATGTAATAGCTAAGTTGTTGAATTACCTGGAAAAATGAGATTGAAAGTATTCAGGGAAAAAGTACAGTCGGTACAGGAAGAAATGTACAGCAGGTTTTGGATCTGGTGGGATATTGTAAGCTGTAGATAGAAGGTTATATGCAGGTTGTAAAATTTCTGTGTGACTTACAAGTGGAGGAAACAGATAAAGTGCAATGGACTGAAAATGAACAGAAGTAGTTTAAGAAACTCGAAGTAAAAACTCATCAGGGCTCCAAATGTTATCTCTTCCTAATTTAAATCGTCCCCTCCAGCTGTTTGTTAAGGACTGACTCTTGGAATCCTAAGTACTCTCCTGGTTGGGGGCTGATTTGTGTGGTTGGAATCAAAAAATAGAAGTGTGGCTAGCTTTCCAGCCAATAGTCTGAATAAGTGTATGTCTCCTGTGTTGTGGCTGCCACATTCTTTCTGTCTGCATTGCTATAAGCATATAGTTTTCTTTTCAGAAAAGCAGGAAGTGTCTGCGGAATGGTCTGAGCTCCTTTTTGCATGCGCCATGGGCACAGTGGTCTGTTGCTTTGGGTACGGTATTCTTACGGCATATCATAGGAAGCTCTCGGAGTAAGGAGGAGTGTGAATCAGGCCCCCTGGGCTGTATTTGAACACACTGGAAGGAGACAGGGCGTCCGGCTGGAGGGAACATCAGTAAAAAGACCCTAATTAAATATTGTAACCAGTGGTGGCCACTGTACAAACTGGAAAATGATGAGAAACGGTAGTCTTGAGATTCCCTCCATCTCCGCACAGATCGAGGTGATTGCAAGCATTGCTGTGCATGGTAGAAGGAGAGCTGTGCAAGTGTCTGCCTGCGAGCCCTGCTGTATCTTTATCCCTATTGCAGCTGCGTGATGTTTGCATACCATTGCTGAGACTTACGTGTTGTCTCCTCAAGATCTGGGAGCTGCACGTTGTCTTGCTGCACGCTGCGAGCTTGCAGCGAGAGCGGGTGCAACAGAGTGCAACACGTAGGTTGGAGGAGTGTGTGATGTGCGCCGGGCTCGGGCAGACAGCAGGGCGAAGGTGGAGACACCACGAGCTGCGAGGCAAGCTTGAGCTGTAAGAACTGAGGTTGTTGAGTTCAAATGAATTTTTACTTGTATTTTGGTTTTAACTGATCAGAAAACCGTATATGGAACAGCGATGAACTTCAGATGGACAAAACCCTTAAGAAACGAATCCTTTAAGAAAGGGCTCGGCGAGCGAGTCAGAGAGGGAGCCGTGCGCACAGGCATCCCCCACAGCTGGCGTGCCGGGGGCGGGGGCAGTGGCTGATAGCGTTTTCCCTTCCAGCTGCCAAGAAGCAGCAGTATGAATGTCCCGAAAAACTGAGAGGGAAGCTGCGGGTGCAGATTCCAACACAGGTTAAAGAGGACTGATGAGAACCTGGGCTGTACCCTAGCAGACCCACTGGTTATACTTAACCTAGGGGAGAAAGAGAAATCAATAAAATTTTTGGTAGATACTGGAAGCCACATTTTCAATGTTGAATCAAGCTTTAACCCCTTTGGATAAGGATTTTGTGATGGTAAAGGGAGCCGCTGGCCAAAGTGAATGGGCATATTTTTTAGCAAATTTGAAGTCACAAATTTCTATATTTGCCAAATTCACCAAAGCCTTTGCTGGACGGGGATCGTCCAAATACTTGAGTATTTGGAAGCAGAAATAAAATTTACTAATGGGAGAATAGAAATGAAAGTAAATGAGGATCAGTTTATTGAAATACTGAGCTTGGTTTTAATAGATGTCTAAGGGGAGCCAAAGCAGCTCTGCCAATAATGGTAAAAATTAAGGTGGGGTCCCAACCAGTGCGAATCATACAATATTGAAGACAGAAAGGGAATCAAGCCTATTATTGAGAAATTCCTCTAACACATGTTGCTGGTGGAATGTGAATCAATATATAACATCAGTAAGAAAACCAATTGGTAGTTATAGTACAGGACTTAAGAAGTAGCAACCCTTATACCTTACCAACTAAATTGACTTCTGAGTTGTCTTGATTTACTGTGCTGGACCTGTAGGATGCATTCTTTTGCCTGTCACTGGATGCTGGGAGCCAGATGCTGTTTGCCTTCAAAAGGGGGAATCGTGATTCTGGACGAAAAACAGAGCTAACCTGGACTGTACTAGTGCAAAGGTTTAAAACAGACCTACCCTGGTTTGGAATCAGCTAGCCTGAGACCTAGAACACTGGACGCAACTAATGTTGCATGCATGCATGACCTGCTAGTAGCGACAGAGACCCGAGAACTGTGCATCACCTGGACAGCGAGTCTCTTGAACTTTCTTGGGCTAAGCAGGTACTGAGTGTCCAAGAGGAAGGCTCAGGTTGGGAAGTTGACTTATTTGGGATCAAGCCATTATAGAACAGGACAACATTGAAATTGTGGTCACTAACATTGTCAACCCAGCCTCTTTTCTTAGTGGGGCGCAAGGGCAACCTGTAATCCATGACTGCCTGCAAACCATCGAAGATGTGTATGCCAGCTGACTGGACCTAGAGGAGGTTGGACGACACCGAAGAATCCTGGTACGCAGACAGAAGCAGCTTTGTCAAGCAAGGTGAACGGAAAGCAGGCTATGCCATCACCATGACTGATGAGGTAATAGAGTCTAAGGCTCTTCCCAAATACCTCTGTTGTACAGAAAGCTCTTACATGAGCTCTGGAACTGGCAAAAGGGAAGAAGATCAATATCTGGACTGATTCAAAGTATACTTTCTTCATGGCACACGCTCACGGAGCAGTGTGGAAAGAAAGGGGACTTTTATCCACTCAGGGAAAAATTTTGAGGCTCTTGGACGCAGTGCAACTGCCAGGAAGGTAGCTATCATGTGCTGTAAGGCTCATCAAAGGAAAACGACTCGTCATGAGCTAAAACAGTGGTGGAGGAAGGCTCAGTAGGTGTGCAGTCCTTGGTCCCAGATGGTAAGACCAGGAGGAGCGACCCCTGAAATACTCAAAAGAGGAAGGAAAACTTATTTAGGATCAGAAAAGAGAATTAGGAAAGGATGGGTGGGCTATTACTTTGCAAGGAAAAACAGGTATTAAGCAAAAGCATAGTTGCTAGGAACTTACATATGATAGTGAGACAGGTAACCCAGCAGTGTGAGATATGCCTATAAAACAATCCAAAAACTGGGAATAAGCTCACATTAGGTTGGATAGGCAAGGGAAACATCCCTGGCAAATCGATTTTTCAGAACTCCCCAGAAAAGGGGGGTACAAATGGGGCAGGACAAGCCGAGCTGAGCCAGGCCTGTTATACTTATTGGTACTCACAGACATGTTCTCTGGGTGGCCAGAAGCCTTCCCTTGCCAAACTAATAAAGCCTGGAAATTTGTGAAGTTTCTCCTACAAGGGATAATACTTAGTTTTGGGGTCCCGGCTACAATATCAGATCATTTCATTGCCAAAGTAGTGCAACAAATTAGCCGTGGTTTGTGTCGTTTAGCCACCCTTTTGTTTTTACCGTGTTTTATCCCATGTTCCATTTCTCCCCCCACTTATGGTTATAAGTAGGAGGGACTCGTGGTGGAGAGGGTGAGCACAGAACGTTCGATCGAGATCGATATTCCGGTCACGTGTACGTTCTGAGGGGCGCGGAAAGGCTGTTTTCCTCTGCGCATTCAGGCCGCTCGCCTGAGCACGAGGTGACATCCGCTCTGCACCCCGGAGGGAAGTTGAGCAACGGACATGGACAGCAACCTCGTAACTGTAAATGCTCTTGTATGTATTGCAGTTCCAGGGGCGACCATACTGTTGTGTATCGTGTGTTGTGAGGAGGGCCCTTGTGCCCCACTGCGGTGGCGACTTTTCCCCCAACTAAAATGGGGGCCTGCCAGAATCCCCTACTCCTCTTTCCTCTCGTGGTACCCTGGGAGTTTCTGTGGTTTTGTGATCCTGATTAGTAGTTATTTTACTTTTGGTTATAGTTGGAATGTTATAAGTTAACAGGAAAGTCAGGTACCTTATGGTTCTTTTTTCTCCCCTTCATTCTAATGAGATTCTTCAATTAATATGTGTGGACAGAACTGCGTGACAGTAATAGTGCATTGGAAACTTCTGGAGAAGTTGCTTTTACTTATTTTAGAGTACTAGGAGTAAATTCTGTCCTGCAGATTAAACTATTGGCAGACCTTATTATAAACAACTTTGAAGGAGACTTGGCACACCTTCTGTTTTGTTTTTCATTACACGGCGTTTTTGAGCAGTAGCATAGCAGTAACACTACTGTAACTCTACTGTGTAGGATTACACTGTAACGGATGATAGTGCCCTGTGTGGTGCTGTCAGCTGTTCACAATCACCTTCTTTCATATTTTGTCTAACTGTAGTCAGAGAAGCAGCTAGAGTATGCAGAACTGTTTTTCTACTTACATAGGCTCAGGTTAAGTAAAGAATGCTACCTTTTTCAACTGTCTTTTCCTCAAATTCTTGTGAAGACTCCGAAGTGCAAAAGAATTCCTGGTGACTGGTACGTACCACCTGTTCTAACACTTCAGGTTTTGTACTCTGGGCCTTGCAAAAGGCAAGATACTAGTGCTTAGCTTTTTGCTAAATGGTACTGCGAGTGAATGGAGTATCAGTCAGAAGTAAGCTGGTTGGAGATTACCTTCAAGTATGAAGTTAATCTGTTATGAAAGAGTTTGCTTTGGTTTTTTAAAAAAAATTGTATTTAGATAGAATGCAAGAAGGAAAAGCTTTTTTGGTACAAATGATGATTAAGTTATTTGAAGCACTTTCATTAATGGTTCTTAAACATCTGAAAGGAAAATCTTGTGATGGAGAGCGCTGTTTACAAGGCCTCCTTAGTTTGAGACAAATCCTGAACATTTTTATTTGTGAAGAAGAAAGATTGTGTAGTCTGATGGCTAGCACTTGCTCATGTCATTTCTTTGCTTAATTCACACAATACTTTGTAGTTGTTATATGTCTGATGCTAAGTATGTGAAACAAATATTTGAAGCAGGCCCAAGATGAGAGAATTAAGGGATCTCTTTATTCTGCTGTTCCAGAGTTGCCCTCTTTTGGTGAGAGCACTGCTGCTACTGCTTCTTCAGGAAAAAAAAAGAAAGACTTTCCAAAAAAATAACTTTACTTTTTTGTGACAAAACAGTACAGTTGGTGCTTGACATATCTCTGGTAGCAAACACTGTTTTAATTCCCTCCTAGAAAATTGTGTGCTTCCTTTTATTGCTCGTTAGATGGTCACTCCTTTCTAAGGTGTCACAAAGATTTGCTTATTAGAGCCCTCTGCAATTCATATGCATGTGCTGTTTCCTCGTCCTGACTTAAGGATTTGATATCCTTGTTCTAGCACGTTGCCAAGGATTCAAAGGATCAGCAGTAGAAACACACTTAAGATACTGACTAATGTATAACTTTTTGTTTTTACTGTCATAATAACATCATAGTATACCTTAATTTGACTACCATCTTTTACTTCATTTATAATTATTACTATAAAAATTATGATGAGGGTGGGTTGTCAAACAAGTGTGTAGCTGAAGGATGCAGTTAAGGTTATCTTGTGTGGTTTGTACTGTGATGTGTTTATAGTAGTAGTCTGTGAGACATCAGGTGTATGTGCCAATTAGATAAGCATACATGCTAATGTTATGACTTTCCTGAAAACTATAAATGGGCATATGTATCCTAAACTGGTCTTCAGGGAACTTGAAGACTTTGGATTCTTACCTCACTCCTAACTGTGAGAATTAATGGCTTAAATAATTCTTTTTTTTTTTTTTTCCAGTGTTAATAACTCTGCTACTCACTCACAAGCTTCAGGAATTCCTAGCTATTTAAGTTTATATTGACTTTTATTTTAATTGTCTTAAAAGCTCTGAAGTACCCAGTGTCACAGAAAATGTTTCATCCAGAATAATACAGGCTATCCACAGATTATGAGAAGTATAGAAGCTGAAAATGCAGAACTATTTTTGCTTGTCTCTAACTTCTGTGGAGGTGGGTTCTGGTGTCAGGATTTTTTTTTCTGATTTATAACATTATTGTAAAATCTGGTTTACTTATAAATAATTTGGTGAACTCAATTTTTCCATTTAAATTTTATGTATTTAGAAATATGCTAAATGTGAAAGCATGTTTTTAATTTGTGTTTTGCTATTTTTTTTTTATTATACTGACTATCTTTTCCTTATTATTGTGATGTCACCATTTTTAGCCATTTCTTCATGCTAGGAAAAAGCAAAACTTTTTATTTATTTTGGTAGTTCAGAGAAACAATGCTACCAAATATATCTCACCAGTAGAATAAAATTGTTTTCAATGCTGACAACAGCTTTCTGAGCTTTGGAAATATTTTTATTTTGTGTGCTTGAAGAGACCTCCCTGAAGGTGAATCTCTTCAATACCAGTGGGGTTGTCTTTTACTCAGCCAGCTTAATACTGGTTAGACAGGTTAAACAACATGCCCTTTTATTGGGTGGGAACAGTCTCTAATCACAGAATCATAGAATCACAGAAATTAAGGGACCTCAAAAGACCATCTAGTCCAATTCCCCTGCCACAGCAGGATCCCCTAGACCAAGTCCCACAGGAACACATCTAGGTGAGTTTTAAATGTCTCCAGAGAAGAAGACTCCACAAACCCTCTGGGCAGCAACTTCCATTCCACCATGAAGAATTTCCTTCTTATATTGATGTGGAACCTCCTATGTTCCAGCTTACACCCATTACCCCTCGTTCTGTCACTAGATGACAGTGAGAAGAGCCTGCCTCCATCCTCCTGACACCCACCCTTCATGTATTTATGGACATTAATGAGGTCACCCCTCAGCCTCCTCTTCTCTAAGCTACAGAGAACCAGCTCTCTCAGCCATTCCTCATGAGGGAGCTGTTTTACTCCCTTCATCATCTTTGTGGCTTTGCACTGGACTCTCTCCAGCAGTTTTGTGTCCTTCTTGAACTGACGGGACTAGAACTGGACACAGTATTCCAGATGTGGTCTCACCAGGGCAGAGCAGAGGGGGAGGAGAACCTCTCTTGATCTGCAAACCACCCCATTCTGATCCACCCCAAGATGTCATTGGCCTTCTTGGCCACAAGGGCACATTGGTGGCTCATGGTCATCCTGCTGTCCACCAGGACCCCAGGTCCTTTTCTCCTATACAGGTCTCAAACAGGTTGGTCCCCAACTGAAACCTGTACCTGTGGTTGTTCTTGCCTAAATGCAAGACTATCTTTGTCCTTGTTAAATTTCATCAAATTTCTCCCTGCCCAGCTCTCCAGCCTGTGCAGGTCCTGCTGAATGGCTGCACAGCCTGCTGGGATGTCAACCACACCACCCAGCTTTGTGTCATCAGCGGACTTGCTGACAGCGCACTTTAATCCTTCATCCAAGTCATTAATGAATAGATTGAATAGTACTGGTCCCAGTATTGACCCTTGGGGGACTCCACTAGATACAGGCCTCCAACTAGACTCTCTCCCATTGACCACTACTCTCTGGCTTCTATCCTGCAGCCAGTTCATGATCCACCT
>JAOXOE010031642.1:0-11749 GCA_028565055.1 Phoeniculus purpureus
AGGTCCAGTACTGAGGACTGGTACTCAGTACAAGGGAGTCATCGAAGTGCTGGAGCGAGTACAGAGGAGGGCAATGAAGGGCCTGGAGAATAAATCTTATCAGGAGAGATTGAGAGAGTTGGGGATGTTTAGTTCGAGGAAGAACAGGCTTAGAGGAGATCTCATCGCTCTCTGCAACTATCTGAAAGGACGGTGTAGAGATGTTGGTGCTGGTCTCTTCTCACAGATAATTAGCAACAGAACCAGAGGGAAGGGCTTCAAGCTCCAGCAGAGTAGGTTTAGTTTGGACATCAGGAAAAAATTCTTCAAAAAAGTGGTCAGGCACTGGAATGGGCTGCCCAGGATGGTGGTAGAGTCACCGTCCCTAGATGTGTTTAGAAGATGCTTAGATGTAGTGTTGGGAGATATGGTTTAGGGGTGAACTTGTAGAGTAGGGTTGATGGTTGGACCCAATGACCCCAAAGGTTTTTTCCAACCTCAATGATTCTGTGATTCTATATAGTGAAACAAACTGTCCCTGCAGAGCCACAAATATAAGCATTGCAACGGTGTTCCCATGGGCTAAGGTATTACTTATACAATGACTGGAGTGGATACAACTCCGGTTTTCTGTCAGTTGTGCAGGATGTGAAGAAGCTGAATAGTAGTCATACGTTTGCTACAAAAGATTTTTTTTAATATCGCATTTTCTGCAACCTGATAAAACCCCAAGGTATTTGTAGGAGTACGTGTTCATGGCCTTCACTCTGTCTCCAGTGCAAGGAGAATTGTTAGCAGTCTTATTCGCAGAAGACTAAACGAGACAGGTGTTAGTAACTAGGTGTTCTCTGTTCAGTTCAGCTCAGCTCACTGACAGTGCCTTTTTTGCTCACTGATCATCTGTGATTCACATTTGGGACAGTTTCACGCCAAGATTTGCAAAGTGCATCTTTTACAAAGTATACGCAGTTTAAAAGTGTGAGCTTCAACACTATGAAGCTTTGGTTTAAATAAAAGAGGAATATACTGGTCAGACATGCAAAACTACCTGACAGAAACAAAACAAAAACTGACTGCCAGGTTTTCTCTCAAAAGTCCCTAGAAATTTTGAGCGTACCAGACAACCTTATAATTATAAGCCGTTTAATGACATTTTTCCTTTCACTACTGAAATTAGTGCACTTTAAATTGAGACATGAAAAAGCAAAACTTTAGGGACAGATTGAAAACAACTAGAAGTAAAACACCATGACAACCTTTGCAACAAAGTGCTGACCACTTTTGAACATCTCACCCTTACAGTCTGTGCTTGACTTTTGTTTTTTAAAAAACAGTGAGGATGTCTTCCGGTCCACCTTTCACAAAATCCTTAGCAGGTTTGTTAGGAGGGAGTTAAACTACTTTGAGATATAATGTTACAGAGTCATTAAATATCGGTCTTGACAGTTAATGGGACAGAATAATTTAGTAGGGAGATAATCAAGGGATTGCTTGGCAAAGTGAAGTACCAGTGGTACTTTGTACCAGTGCAAAAGCACAAATCCGAAGAAAAGAACATGGCAAAAAGCCGCAAAAAGAAAGGAAAAAAATCATTAGGGCTCTAAAACAATTTGTGGCATGGGTCAAAATTTGTGGTATGGCTAGAATTTAATTGCACTCAGCCTTTCCACAATGACATCTGTTCATTTCATGTGGGATTTTGATGTGTTTCCAGTGTGGACTCTAACAAATACATGTGTGAAACATTTTTGAGAAGACATGAAGAAGGTGAGATGCCACCCTAGCTGGCATCTTGAGGAATAACTCAGCTGCCTAACTGGGAACGTGTTATACAATGTATTTAATGCCATGGTTTTGTTAATTCTCCCTCATGAGATCACAGCATCACAGAAAGTAAGGGGTTGAAAGGGACCTGGAATATTTAGTCTATTTACATCGATTGATCTTCCCTGCCTCTGACTGTAGTTTCAAACATTTGTGAATAGGCATTTGCAAATATATTTTCTTCTGTTAAATTAATCATACCTACTTAAACAAAATCTGTATTTTAGATGCAATTTTTTGAACCACATGGCCTTGGATTAGTAGTTTAAATGCAGTGGACTAGTTTCCAAGTGGCTCAGTAATTTCTGAGGTGGAGAAGCTGGAGTAGGTCTAGCTAAGATAATTTAAAGCATCAAAGCTCCTGGCTGCTCTCCACATCCTTCCAGTAGCTTTCACCATCTCCTCTGCAGTGCTGTCAGGTAGGGTGAGACGTTTTGAGCTTCAAGGTCCATGTAACCACACAGCCCACCTACATCAACAGCTTAAACTAGCATGCTGTACAGCAAACTGAAGTGGCTGAAATGCACACAAACACCCTGAATTTTCTATCTTTCTTATGAGAAAAGTACCAAAATAACCTTACCCTGGTGTAATATATCACTGTGGGTGCATGCAGAAAATAATTTAGAACAACTCTCTCCTACTACCAGATTTTTCCTGCCCCCCCGAACATATTAATGCAAAAAAAACCAAAAAAGAGGATGAGTGAGTGTAAATATGCAGCATTGGAAAGGATGCTTCCTGGTTTGCACTAATGTGGCTGCAACAAAACTGTCTCCATGACATGTGTCTGGTAGGAGTGGCCAGCCAGCATATGGATGATGCTGCTTATGGTGGTGATTATGGAGGTGGTTGAGTCAGTATCCTTGGATGTGTTTAAAGGCCATTTACATACGGTGCTTAGCAATATGATTTAATGGTGAACTTGGTAGAGTAGGTTTAATGGTTGGACTTGATGATCTCAAGGGTCTTTTCCAGGCTGAGTGATTATGTGATTCTATGGCTTTCCATATCCAGAAGTGCCTGTAGTACCTTCCCAGCCTGCGCTGTCAGGCCAGTGTGTATTCCCAGGACACCTACTTGCTTTGTCAGCCATGTGTCTAGGTTTGCAGCATGGTTGGAGATGCTGCTTTTCCTCCTAAGGCGTTCACCATGATACTGGCATAAGACCAGTGGAAGACTGGGCAATTGTGAGATGTGTTTATGTTTACATAATAAATGATTTCAAATTTCTGTGGGATAGCAAGATCAGGAAAGGTGTCTTTCACTTGTCACGTTGACCGTGGGAGGCAATACACATGCTAGCGTGGCTGCTGTTTTACTGAGTTGCTGTGCTTTGGCACACAAGAGTTCAGTGTTCAGAAAGTGACAAGAAGAAACATCATACTGGTCAATTAATATGTTCCTGTCCTGAACAGCTTCTGCCTTTGAAAAGCACCATAGAAACCAGATAGTACAAATGCAGCAGCACTGTAAGAGATTGAAATGATGCTGGAGGAAGAAAAAAAGTGATTTTATAATAATGTATTCTTTATGGTTACTTCTGAGTTTGTGTTTCATTAATTGAGAATCTTCATATGATTAAAAAGCTTTTTTAGACAAGAAAACAAGGAGCATTTTAGGTAGTAGCAATTTAGGTAGTAGCAATGCCTCTGTGCATTGCTGCTTTGTGGTGAAGTAAAAGTGCTTTAAAAATAGCTAACTGAACTCCACTATTTTCTGTTTCTATGCAAATACTTTTTATGAGACAAGTGCTATTAAAAAAGATATTTGCTTCTTGAAATTACATTTCTGATCAAGTGGGATTAAGGCACAGGATTCCTGTCTTTCTAACTGGAAAGGGCATTCAGAAAAGGGTACTAGGTGCTACTTGTTTGTCAGAGAGCCTCAGGATGTAGGCTCAGCTATAGGTAGATTGCTCCAAAGCAGTGCTGTGCTCTAGAAAGCCTGTATGGCTCCAGAGTAGATCTGGTCAGGTACATATAGCAACTAATTATGACCCATTCAAATCCTTCAATCTTTTGTCTGTGAATTTAAGTGAAGGCAGCATTGGAAATGCTGGTTGCCTGTCATCTGTGTGAGTTCCTCATCAAATAAGTAGTGAGGTTCTGGCAGTGCAGGAAAGCAAAATTTTCGTGTGCCTTTGCCAGTTCTTGATAATTTGATACAGCTGGATTCGTTGTGCCCTCACATAAAGAGGTTCTGGATCTAAACAGCAACATTAGTCATTCTTTTTTCAGCTCCTATAACATTGCCATGTATTTCATTACTCGTTTGTTTTAGTAAAACTCTTGCATAAATAATGATTACATCCAGAGCAAATGACCCAATCAGACAGCAACATTTTCTCTGCTGGTGTTTCATCAGATTTCTGATGAGAGCTGCATGCATAAAGATGTCTTTCTATAACACCTCCCTGCGGGAGGCAAAAGATGAAGAACTGAATTTCAGATGCAGTGATTAATGACAGCAGAGTAAACCAAAAAAGTGTACCCTGCCAAACACTGATGCAAGACTTACATGAAATTGCAGTTGGCACGGCAGTCAGAACCTGAAGGCAGGAAATTTGAGAACTGAGAATCCTAGAAGGGGAATATGGAGATGGGTATATTTTGTTATTGTAAACCTATCTAGTTGATGTTTTCCTTTCTCCTGTGCCCTCCTGTATGTGCATATGGGCAAGATGTGTCACCAAAAGATAAAATGTGTTTTGCAGTTCATGGAGTACTGTGCCGTGCTGTGCTGAACACCATGCTCCTGTCCTGACTTATTGAAAGCCTTTCCAGCCCTGCTAGTTAATGAGTGAAATGACTAACACGTATAGTGTGCTCAGGGGGCTGGAACATCTCTCTTGTGATGAGAGGCTGAGGGAGTTGGAGTTGTTTAGCCTGGAGTAGAGAAGGCTCCAGGGGGACCCGAAAATGACCTTCCAGTACCTGAAAGGGGCCTACAAGAAGGCTGGAGAGGGACTATTTATAAAGGCCTGTAGTGATAGGATAGGGGGCAATGGTCTCAAAGTAGAGAAGGGTAGATTTAAATGGGATATTAGGAAGAAGTTGTTCTGCATGAAGGTGGTTGAATATTGGAACATGTTGCATAGGAAGGTAGCTGAGGCCCCATCCCTGGAGACACTCAAAATGAGGATTGATGAGGCTTAATGAGGCTCTGGGCAACCTGATCTTGTTGAGGATGTCCCTGCTCACTACTGAGGAGTTGGACGAGATGACCTTTGTAGGTCCCTTCCAACCCAGTCTGTTCTGTGATTCTACAATTCTATGATCTGGCTCATTCATGCTCTAAAGCGTTTGGTGTGCCCAGGCTGGGCATAGCTAGCAATGCCCATTCAGACACCTTAGAGCAAAACGAAGGTAACTCATCTTGAATCCACAGTGCTCCAAGGAACAGTGATTGTTGAGGGTCACCTTCTCCTTGCAACATAAACCACTCTTGATGTACATGGTGGGGCCAAAGAAATGTATGGGTTTTTTTGGACCCCCAAGGTGCCTGCTACATCTGCTTCATGGTGCTATGTACCATCACCAACCTAGTTTTACCAAAACTCCTGCTGAGGAGAAAGTCATAAACAGGTATCATAGCAGATAGGACTTCATCACTGAGCCATTGTAATTTTGCCCTAAACTTGGAGTGTATACTTAACTCTTCCTAAAGCTGACTCTTAACACATGTATCTATTTATAGTGGTCTTAAGTCAGTAGACAGTTCAAGGTTAGAGATTGTTTCAGTAAGTTTTCTGTATATGGTAACTCAGATTGTTTACTAGGGCTAAGTTCATCCCTATGAAGGTATCTATGGGAATCAGAGCACTCTAGCTGCCTGCAACAGTGAAATGGGAACATCTGCACTGCTTCTTCTTTGCTCTATATTCCTCACTGCCCTGGGCCCCTGTTCTGCCTTGGGTAGGCAGCCTGAGATAATGGGTCCCAGACTGGTCCCGGCTTTGACCTGGCCCAGCTCTGAGCTGCCACCACGGATCAGAGAAGCAAGAACTTAGCACCAATCCTCCCCCACCTGCACTGGGCAACATCCAGTGACCCATGGTGAGCTTAAGAGTACTCCCCTTTCCCCTGTAGCTGAAGAGGGAGAGAGACAGAAGTGGAATGGAACTCTCTTGGCCATGTTTGTGGCATGGAGGAGAACCCTGCTGATGCTGGCCATGTGGTTGGTTGCTATCTTGAGCTCTGCATGTGGCCAGGGCCATGCAGCTGGTTGCCGCCAAATTAGAGCCACTGATCAGCAAGAAGAGAGGCTGCCATTTCTGCCACTAAGCAAAAAACTGGGCATGCTTGAGTATTGGGGAGAGAAGGAGCCTTGTGAGAGGCATCTGAGAATTCCTTCGTGCTTAAATGAACTGTCTGCTCTGAAGGAAGCAGAAAGACTAGAGAATTCTTAGACCTTGGGCAAGGAAGAGAGAGACTGGGTTCTTTTTGAAAGCATGTCTCCTGCATCAAGGAATGCAGTTCCAGGTGCGGAAGAATCAGGCCTGCTTGATCGGCGTTTTGCTGGAGAAGCTATGCTGAAGAATTGAAGAGTTTGCTGGTCTGGATGGCTGAGACTCCGGCGTCTGCAGATGAGAGAAGGCGACACAAAATAGGGCCTGAAGGGTCTCTCCGAATGAATGGAAGAGAGGGTGGTTGTACCCCTCTCTCCTTGACTGACATGTTCTTTTCTCAGGTCTCTAATGTAAAAAACCTAAGGACCGGTACGACAGTAATCTCACGTTGTCCTTTTCTCAGAATATGCGATGGCATTTGTGACAGTGTTTCTGGTTCGTGTGCACTAGCTTGGTTAACTTTTTCTTCTTTCTGTATACAGTTATAGAGTCAGTAAAACCTTTTCCATTTTCTCTAAGCTATCCATTTTCTGGCAAATTATATCTGAGATCTCACTGACACCTAACTGTTTTGTTTTCTTTTCCTTTATTTTTAATTGTGGTCTTGAACCCACCACATAACTTGTGCCAAAAACCTGGGACAAAGCAGTTTCTTTGTTTTAACCTGCTTCAGGCAGTTGAAAGTTTCAATGGAAGACATTCAGTCATTTCTACAATATGACATATGGTTCACTGACTCTCCTTCTCTTTTTAAGACTGCTAACTGCTAAATGTGCTTCTGTACCAAACAGATATGCTTACATAAGGCAGCAGTCCAGATGCTTTAGATGGAACAGGTTCTTTGTTTTTGTAGCCACTCTCAGGTGTTCAAACCTTTTAATCTTCAGATTTTAAAATAGAAGATGTTCATAACTGGACAGATTTAATGTATTTGGGTTTTAACTCTGATTTCTGTAACAGGCAAAATGAAAGTTTAGGACCTATCTAGAGGTTTTTCTCTGGAAGACAGAGAGTATTCATTAGAGAAGCTTGTTTACACAATTTAGGGTTAAAGGGTTCAAATTACACAATTTAGACAATTATACAATCTAAATACAGTGTGATCAGAAAACTCCCCAACTCTAGAGTGGCAGCTTTCTGAGGTGGTGTGCCACAATGAGGAGTGCCAGTACTCTGTCCTACATTTCTGGCTCAATGCTCTCAGGCTGTCAGAGGTCAAAAAGGAGAAGTCCAGTTGCAAGTGAGGTCAATTTTGACTGGTGGACATAGGGTCTGTGATTTCATTCCCTGCATGCAAGCATCCTGTGCTTTCTGAGGTGCTAATGAGCCTTGCTTGGGGGCCTCCCAGTTCCTTCTTCAGAAGGGCACAGAGGTCTTGTACCATCTGTTAGGTCTATTCAGATGTCTCAGATACCCTCCAAAATCTAAAAAAATATTAGATTACTGTGTTTCTGCAACAGTATCCCACCCACAGTGTGTAAGGTGCTTTCTGGAGTTTGAAAGTCAGTTCATATGTCCTTGTGTATGCAGAGCCACAACAAATTAACTCTATATGAGCTTGAATGTAGACAATGTCTGTAAGGGTTTTTTTTGTGCACAAATGTGAACTCATTGCACATACACATGTTCACAGTGCCTGTTATGCCGAGCATATAATGAATTTGCCATAGACTAAGTTAATTTTGACAGTTAAAAACTGTTTGCAACAATTAAATACTTTCAAAGCCAACAAAATACTTTCAGTAAAATACCTATAATAAAATACATAAAATTAAAAAGCTTACAAATACAAGTGAATGCACTTTACCTTCACAGCTGAGAAGACTCTGACCTTTGAAATCTAGCCATTCTTTTTTATCTTCTTTTTCTTCTATGATAATGTAAGTTTGCAATGTGTTTCTTAACGGTAGGAAAATCTCTGTTTTTGGGGCTAACCAAGTGAGGAAACTCTTTTGAAGAGTGCCCATATTCTGGTGGTAGGAATGGAGTTGTGGAACTCCTCAAAACCCATAATTACCTCTGAAGTAACTTTTGTTCTCCTCAGACCTGTTGTACCACAAATGTCACAAAATCCAGCAGTTGTTTTGGGAAGAAAGGGAGAAAACTTCTGGCAGTAGTGTTTTCTGTGGTAAGCTAATGAATACTCAAAGTCCTGGCAAAATTCATAAGGACAGGGAAAAAGTTATTAACTTAAAATGGTTATAATTAAAATTCTGCAGAGTACCTTGACCAGTGATTAGTTCCTTGCCAGGTGTTGTTACCAGGATATTGTTTATTGTGCATGAACAATAAATGTCTAGTGGTTTCCTTCAAAGAAGAGCTCAGAAACTTTCTCTGGGAGATCTTATACGAGTTTCTCTTTTACAGTCTTCATCATTCCTCATCAACACTTTTGCTCTTACTTTTTGACTGAGAAAAGTTGACATAATGGCAACTGCAGTGTAGTAGTAAGATATTCATAAATGTAGTGTGATAATATTTTCATCACAGCAGTTGACATATCTATCTGGATTGCTGAATCCCACCTGCAGCATACCAGAACCCTTTGCCAGGACGAAAATGCATTAGTTACCTTGTGAGAGTGATACCGTGCAACCATTGTTTACTTATGTGTGCACACAGCAAAACCAGAAAAACTACAGAAAACAAATCTGAGTGGGAATCTATTTAAGGTGATAACTGCTGAATTTACATCGGTAGTGTACTCTCAATAAAAATAAGCTTCACTACCACACCTCAGAGGCCTTTGTGTTCCTCCATAAATATAGCACTTAACGCTTCAATTACATCTAGATGAAGAGCTGGTGCATCGTGTTTTGTTCCACATGGTGCGCGTGCATATGGCAACCTTTACCTTCCTACAGACCTTTACATCACTCTGTCATATGCAAGCCTTTGTTCCCTTCATTCCTGAGAGAGTATACAGAAGGAAAGAGCTGAAAATGAGGCCTGCTTTACTTTAGGTTTGTTTTAAAGCAGCTAGAATTTGCATCAGTTTAAGATTAAAAGACTCCTGAAGAAATAGCCATCCTGCCCTAGAGAACTTGATGCTGACTATGAAAATTATTTGGTATAAAAGTACAATTTCTTTGAAGGAAGAGTGATCAGAACTGCAAAGTGGACATTCATTACACTTTTCAAGAAGAAGAAAACAGCACAGTATAACAAATGGCAAAACGGACACTGTTAACTTCCGTGAATTATTGAACTTACTAGAGTGAGCCAATGCCATCAGTCATGCCGTCATATTTAAATGGTGTATGAACTATTTCAGCTGCTTTATAGCTGGGTAATTGGGCTGGTTCAAGTGATTTAACCTGCTGAACTTCTCATTTCAAGTTTATGAGAAGGGAGTGGACCTAAGTCTGTGACACATCCTCAAGCTCCCTCTTGTTTTGTTGCAAATTAATATATGTTGGCAGTAGGAGCTACTCAGAGTTTAAAGCTAGGGTACAAAATAATAATGAACATTTAATTTGCAGAGTCTGGGGCGCAAGTTATATTCTCAGCATTACTTCAATTTTTGGATGAGGACATGGACTGGAATAGAAGTCCATATGGATTTAGTCCATAAATGCCTGGTTATGAGACTGGTTCTACAGACAGGGTTTTGGGTTCTTTGATAATGGCTGGTTTTGTAAGACACCAGATCTGACAGTTACACATGGGAAAGGTTTATCTCAGAAGGGAAAAAGGGTTCTGGAGCAGGAATTGGCAGAGCTCATTCAGAGGGCTTTAAACTAGATTTGAGGTGGGGAGGTGGGATTGTTGGAGAGTGGGCACCAGTGGGGCAGCACTCTGGTCTTGATGAAGACCATGAGGCCTCCCACCGTCCTAGAGTGAAATCAGAGTGCTCAGCTTGCTCCCTGAAATGCCTGTACATCAATGCATGCAGCATGGGGATTAGGCAAGGGGAGTGAGAAATCTGTTTTCAGTCAGGTAATTATGATCTGGTGGCAATTACAGAGACACAGTGGGACAGCTCGCATGACTGGTGTGTGGTCACGGACAGCTATGTCTGTTTCAGGAGGGACAGGTCAGCAAGGCGAGGTGGTGGAATAGTGAAAAAGCAACTGTATTGAGTTCTGTCCAGGGGTGGAGGAAGAGAGAGTTGAGACTTTGTGAATGCAGACTAAGGAGCAGGCTGGCATGGATGATACTGTCGTGTCTATTACAGGCCACCAGATCAGGCCAAGGAAGCTGTTGAGGCCTTCTACAGGCAGCTGACAGCGGCCTCACAGCTACAGGCCCTGGTTCTCATGGGGGATTTCAAGTACCCTAATATATGCTGGAAGACCTACTCAGCCAGCCACCCACAGTCCAGGAGGTTCTTCCAGTGCATTGGTGACAACTTCCTGATGCAAATAGTGGAGAAGCCCACAGGAGAGGAGTGCTGCTGGATCTTGTACTCACTGACAAAGAGTGTCTGGTTGAAGCAGTGAAGGTTGAGGGCACCCTCAGCTGCAGAGACCATGAGATGGTCGAGTTCAGGATCTCATGTATCAGGAACAGACTACCTAGCAGAATCACAACCCTGGACTTCAGTAGGGCCAGCTTTGGCCTTTTCAAGCAATTGATAGGGGAAATCCCATGGGACAGGGTACTGGTGGGTAAAGGGGCCCAAGCTAGCTGGTTAACATTCAAAGACTGCTTCTTTGAAGCCCAAGATCAGAGCATTCCAACAGGTAGGAAGTCAAGGAAGGGAACCAGAAGACCTGTGTGTTTAAACAGGGAGCTGCTGGGCAAACTCAAGAGGAAGAAGAAAGTCTATAGGTCATGGAAGGAGTGGATGGTTATAAGGCTCTAGTCAGAAGATGTAGGGATGCAACTAGGAAAGCCAAGGAATTCCTTGGAATTCCACCTTGCAAGGAAGGTCAACAAAAGGTAACAAAAAGGGCTTCTTCAAATACATTGCAGGTAAAACTAACACTAGAGGCAATGTAGGCCCCCTGCTGAATGAGATGGGAGCCCTGAAAACACAGGATACTGTGAAGGTAGAGATACTGAATCCCTTCTTTGCCTCTGTCTATGTTTCTGGGGGCTATTCTGTTATCAAACCCCAGACCCCTGAGGCCCCAGAGGAAGTTGGGACAAAAGAGGAATTTGCCCTGGTTGATGAGGACTGGGTTAGGGATCAATTGAGCAAATTCAAAGAACATAAATCCATGGGCCCTGATGGGATGCACTTGCGAGTGCTAAGGGAGACAGTGGAAGTCATTGCTAGGCCACTCGCTGCCATTTTTGCTACATCATGAGGATCAGGAGAGGTGCCTGGGGACTGGAGGATAGCAAATGTCACTCCAGTCTTCAAAAACAGTAAAAAGGAGGACCAAGCTAACTATAGACTGTTCAGCCCCACCTCCATCCCAGGAAAGGTGATGGAACAACTTGTCCTTGATGCCTTCTCCAGGCACATCAAGGACAGGAGGTTCATTAGGGGCAGTCAACATGACTTCACCAAAGGGAAGTCATGCTTGATAAACTTGATAGCCCTTTATGCGGGCACAACCTGATGGATAGAGGATGGCAGAGCAGTGAATCAGGCCATCAGCAAGGATAAGAACTTAAAAAGCCCAGTAAGTGCACCAAAGACAG